>VWZO01000775.1:15701-31528 GCA_013396975.1 Bucco capensis
CTTGCCACTGGCTGTTGCAAGAGGGGAGCCCCAAAGAGGAGATCCAAGGACTCCCTGAAAAAACATCTCAGCCTTGGCCATATTGATCACCTTAACTGGTCTACTCTGGCCTCCAATTGGGAGGTCTGGAGACACACTATTTTTAATGCCCCGGATGTTTTCGAGAAGGCATGCAGGATGACTCTTGAGGAGAAAAGACAGTGCAGAGAGAATCGTGTCTTACAGGTTATACCTCGTAAGGAGTCCTTCTGCTATGCCATTTGCAACCACTCTTGTCTGCCCCGCATTGGCCTTTTCAGCCATCAGCAAGCTTGTAAAAAGCGCTTATGAAAAGCGTGGATGGAACCCTTCCTGGATCTTCGTTCTAGCCATGAATGAGCTCAGAACTTTACAGATTGCCAAAACCTATGAAAAACATCTTCAAAAAATCCATCTTATTTTAAAACCAAAAATAACTCTAAAAGTTATTAACATCTTACAATACTAAATACCTTTACAAATGTATATCTTCAAGTCTGCTTTTGAAAGTATTTAGACATGTGACTGTTCTTTTAGAAATAGAAGTCATAGAATCATAGAACCATTCAGATTGGAAAAGACCCTTGGGATCATGAGTCTAACCATTAACCCTACTCTTCAAAGTTTACCCTTAAACCAAGATTTCCACATTTGACCAAGTGAACAGCTGCTTAAACAATGAAGCTGATAGCTAATGAACTGGTCACCAGCCAGAAAGGAAGATGTAGAACAGTATTTGGAACTTTATACTCTTCTAACAGCTTTGCCTTTGGTTGTATATATCCACTGACATATTTGACAATATCAGGCACAGTCTGAAAATCACTTGGGGTCTTCTGTGGCCCCTGGTNGAATATTTATCAGACACTACAGACAATAAATAGACTTGCAACAGTTCTTTGAAAGACCCTGTATGGATATAAGCATGGAGTAATGCCATAAACATTCCTTTTCAGTCCTCCCTGGTGAAAATACTTCTTCAGAAAAAATTCCATATTTGTAAGAAACCTCATAATTTCTCTGCCTTATTTCTTACTCTAAGAATTTTGTTAACTTTATGGGAATAAACTTTTCTCACTTTTTCTGAAACAAACACATATATTCATATTCACAGGTCACATCTGCTCCAGACTACACAATCAGCTGATGTGCTTTATCTGTATTGATTCAGCAGTACATCATCAAACCACACACAAAGAGCTGTATAGGAAAAAAATAAAGAAATTATCTGTGCATCTGCCTGTATTTTATACATGAAGCTGCCTGCCTAGATATCAGGAGCAAAATCTCTTAACTCAGAGTCTAGACTTCACCATGCTCCTGCACATGGCACAAAATGCTCCATTGCCACTCCCATAGTAACATGACTTCCCTCACTGGTGTGTTTCCTTGACTCCTACTAGCCTCCCCTGTGCTGATGGCACTATCAGTCTCATTTCTTCTCCCGATCACATCTGCAACTTTGTCAGATTTTTCTCCTTCAACCTGATATGGACAGCCTCATTTTCCCTCTTTTAGAAGGACTGCACTTGCACTCCATCAAACTGTGCTGCAGGGAGTACTTTGCATGTGACTGGTCATTTGAGGCAGATGAAGTACTGCCAGGGGGATTCTTTCAGAAGTAAAATGCATATATTTTCATGCAATTATGAGAAATAGATGAGTCAGAAATAACCATCAATTTTTTTTCTCAGTGCAAATTCTTAATTTTAAGCAGACATATATGGACTGCATCTACCTTTCTCCATCATTGCTAGTATAAGTTACTTCTTTTGTAACAAATAATCCCCAGCTGTTCTAAAATGTGGGGTTTTATTATGCATGAAAAACACAAACTCAGTGCAACTTCTTAAAGAAAGAATCACAAAAATGGGAATATATAACCAGAGCATTAATAATTGTTTCCTTGGTATTTGCATATTTTCTCCAAAGCAGTGTACTATATTTATTTCTTGTAAATGCGAATTTTAAAATGCTCATGAATATTTATTTACTTTTTCTATCTACTCTATCTGCTGTCACAATTTATTTAAGGGTTTTTTTTTATACCAACAGATAACTTGGCATTTTATTTTACATCATAACACTATGTAAAAACAAGCTAAAACATCCAGGCAATATGCTATGAAATTATAAAAGTTAGAGAAAAATCATGGAATTGAATGGGGGAAAAAAATCATTAAAAAGCTGGAGGGGAGTGGTATACAAAATCAAGCAGTTTTGAATGGGTTTAATTTTAGATTTGTATATTTGCTTGACACAAGTATTACAAACAAGGAAATGAAAATATTGGCCCGTGTGTGGGAAGCTTGGCTGGTATACTTGAAGCCACTGTCAGACTCTATTTCCCAAGACCATTGGGAAGGCTTGCGGAAAAAAATCATTTGGAATGAATGAGAGTTCAGTACTACTTGCTTCATATGGTTGGATGAAGTACTCAACTCTTCCTACAGTATCCTATAAGTGTGTTGTATTTATATTGTCATTTAATAAAAAGAATATATCTATGCTGAAAGGAACTAGAGATAAGAATGGAGAGTTAGAGACTTCGTCATCTCTTTTCCTTTTGAAAGGTAGGAAAAGTCTTTCCATGCCTGCATAGCTCTGACAACACCCTCTCACCATGCTCTGCAGGACAATGTCCCATAAAAATTGAAGGAAGTTTTCCCTGTTTTTGAAGTCATTCCTCATTTGTGTGGTTACATTTAGAAATGAAGTCAAGATTAAAAAATCTTGGTTCTCTTGAGTCTTCAGTCCTATTTTAGGAGTCTAGGTTGTCTTTAGGCTTGGGAAACAAGGCAATTTTTGACAGCTACTGTTAAGCAAAGTAAGGAGTTTCCCAAACCTATACCAGAGGAGTCAGCAACCAGCCATGCCAGTTCTCCCTGCAACTGGCTGCATATTAAGGACCTCTCTCCTGAAAGTAGGGCACAACAGCTTTGGTGGGGAGCAATGCAGACACAGTGGTTGGTTTTGCTTGGCTTATGGGATCACAGAATCATAAAATGGCCCAGGTTGGAAAGGACCTTAAAGACCATCTAGTTCCAACCCCCCTGCCATGGGCAGAGATGCCACACACTAGACCAGGTTGCCCAGGGCCATATCCAGCCTGGCCTTGAACACTGCCAGGGATGGGGCATCCACAGCCTCTCTGGGCAACCTGTTCCTGTGCCTAATCACCCTCTCCGTAAAGAACCTCCTTCTAATTTCTAGTCTAAATCTCCCCTCCTTCAGCTTGTATCCATTCCCCCTTGTCATGTTGCAATCTGACCAGCTGAAAAGTCACTCCCCCTCTATCTTATAATCCCTGTTTAGGTATTGAAAGACTGCTATAAGGTCCCTTGAAAGCCTTCTCTTTTCCACCTGAACAACCCCAACTGCTTCAGCCTGTCCTCATAGGGGAGGTGTTCTAGTCCTTTTATCTTCTTTGTGGCCCTCCTCTGTACCTGCTCCAACAGGTCCACATCTTTTTTATGCTGAGGACCCGAAAACTGGATGCAGTACTCCAGGTGGGGCCTCACAAGTGCAGAGTAGAGAAGCAGAATCACCTCCCTAGACCTGCTGCTCATGCCTCTCCTGATGCAGCCCAGGATGCGNCATGCCTCTTCTGATGCAGCCCAGGATTCAGTTGGCTTTCTGGGCTGCGAGTATGCATTGCTGGCTCATATCCAGCTTTTCATCTATCATGATCCCCAAATCCTTCTCTGCACAGCTGCTTTCAATGAGTTCCTCATCACGTCTGTACTTCTATCTTGGATTGCTCCTTTGACTTATTAAACTTTGACTTATTAAACTTCATTTTATTCTCATGGGACCACTTTTCAAGTTCACCCAGGTCCCTCTAGATGGCCTCCCGCCCTTCTGGTGTATCAACCACACCACTCAGCTTTGTATCATCTGCACACTTGCTGAGGGTGCACTCGATACCCCTGTTTAGGTCATTAATAAAGACATTGAAGAGCACCNAGGGTGCACTCGATACCCCTGTTTAGGTCATTAATAAAGACATTGAAGAGCACCTGTCCCAAGACAGAGCCCTGAAGGACAGCACTCATCACTGATATCCACCTGGACAAAGAGCCATTGATCACAACTCTCTGGCTGCATCCATCCAGCCAATTCCTTATCCACCGAACAGTCCACCCATCAAATCTGTATTTCTCCAGTTTTGAGATAAGGATGTCATGAGGAACTGTATCGAAGGCCTTACAAAAGTCCAAGTAGATGACATCAGTCAGTCTTCCCTCATCAACTGTTGCAGTCTCTCCATCATAGAAGTCCACCAGATTGGTCAGGCATAATTTGCCCATAGTGAATCCATGTTGACATCTTAGAATCACCTCTTTGTCTTACATGTGCCTTAGCATCATTTCCATGACAATCCACTTCATGATCTTCCCAGGCACAGAAGTATCCAGTGTATGCAATTTCTGTCCATTTTTAAGCCTGTATGTATTTTCAAGATGTCCTATGGTATAGTTTGTCACATGTGAAGAACAGGAAAAAACATAAACAAAGGAGACTTAATGATGACAAAGTGTCAGCATTATACACTGAAGTGTATACTTATACACTTGTATTATACAAGTATAATATCTTATGCTTCTATAAGACTGTACACAGTTTTATAGCTATCAACAAATTAACATGATGCAAAAGAATAGTTCTTAAAGTGAGTCAGGTCCCTTTGGTAGAAGAAAATTTCAAGAGAGTAGATATTAAATCTGAACAAAGGGAAGAAAATAAAAGAAGCCATTAGAAAACTGTCTTTCCCTTTCCCATCCTCCTACATGTCTTTGTATATCCCCCTCTTTCTTTCCTCCACCCATGGGAAATGAGCTCTATTTTCAGTTAGCCACATGAAGTGTAACACTGACTTTGAGGAAAGACAAATAGAGAAACAGGAAAATGGAAAGAGAAGAGGTGAAGGAAACAACAGATGAGATCTGGGGTGAAGTGCTGATTGACTTCTAGAACTCCTTATCTCCCGCCTTTCTCTGTAATTAGCTAAGATGTCTAGCACAACACAGAAGTTTATGTTTAGTCAAGTGAATTTTCTGATGGTAAACTACAGCACATAAATGTCAACACAACATCGTTTAAAAACAACATATGAAAAGGAAAAAGTGTAGTTTATTGGCAATTACTGTTCTGTGTTTTAAAAATCCTAGTCAAACTTCTCAGTTGCAAGGAATCTCATTTTTTGCATGCCAGCTATAACAAAGATATAGGCATAGGCAGAAATATTGCCTAAGCTGTCTGACTGGACAGTTTCATGGGCAGTTGAGAAGGTTCAGCTTGGTTGTTGAATGGAAAGATGGAACAGATATCAGATATCTTCATATCTTATCCTCATATTTCCTATACAGAAACTGCCAAGGTAAAAAAAAGGAATTGTCATGATTTAAGTCCCAGTTGGCAGCTGAGCACCACAGAAGCTGCTTGCACACTTTCTCCTCAGCCCCCTCCACCTGTGGAAGGGGAAGGAGAATCAGGAGCCAAAATACCAGAACCTTATGGGCTAACGTAAGGAGAAATTTTAATAGAATAACATAGAGAATTAAAAAATGATAGGATTAAACAAGAAAACTGAAGTAGCGTGCATATATATGTGTATATGTGTATGTATAAATAAATATAGTATGTATACACACACAGAAATGAAATCAGACCCAACCAAATGATCTTTGAAATCCTGTTCAGCTACAGCCTTTGAACTATTGAAGCACTTCAGTTTTTTTGTTTAAGTCTTTTTTAGTGTTTGCTCTCAAGAATATTCAGGGCTCTCAACCATGACAGAGAAGAAGGTAAAAGAAGCTAAGTCAAGGCTTGAGCACTAGCCTCAGCTATGCCTATCAGTTAGCAATTAGTGTATTACTAGCACTATTTTAACCTGTTCCAATTAGCACTCTTTGGGACAGTTCCAAACACAATTCAGGGACTACAGCAGGACAGGCTTTGTTTCCATTAAAAGCAGTATGGACGACACTGTACCATATTTGTCTTGATTTCTACAAAAGCATCCCAACTGCCTTTGCACTTTCTGAGCTTGCTTCTTTACATAAGCCATTTAATGAAATCACAAAATCCTAAAAAATGTTTAAAAGAGAGTACCTATTTTAGCTGAAGGTGAAGTTTTGAAGTCCCAAAAGTCTTACGAGGTTATAGCTCTGGATACCACATCCAAGATGAAACCACTACATAGTTTTTAAACTTAAGCTACCTATTTGCCTATGATTCTCATCCCTCTTAGTTAAACAATGACATATATTTAATTTGTTGATCTCTTCTGTTCTTAGACACTCCCTGTTTAATTCTTAGGTCTCCTACACTGATGGTTAACGGCATATTTTCCAAGGGGCTGGCATTGATCTATGTGGTTAGCTTTCTGACAAATTTTCAGTTGTTCATCTGTATAGCTTTGACTGGTCACCCTGAATCAGAAATTTTCATCTTATGAACTCAACAAACCAATTCCTCTGTGTGTCTTTATTAAATCAATACCACCAGCCTTTTCTTAAATCAAGTACCATTTGGAGGAAGTTTTATTTTAAACTTTAATTGTTTTTTAATAGGAATTATTCCTTTGTACAACTTATATTGCTAGGCAATAGCTACCATATATGTAGAATTAAATCCTTTAAAATTAAGAAAAACTCTATACCTCCCTACTGGTTGACTGATTGATCACATGGAAGGCATAGCAGAAGGCTACGTGTTTCAGCATGATCGAAGAGTGAACAGCTGGGCATATCGGCCAATCAAGCTAACAAAGTAAATATTTGAGCACAATAAAAGCACATTTTGTGCAGGTGCAACAAACATTAATAATGAGGTGAATAAAATAAATTACATGATGATAGCTGCTGAATACTTAGAAATACATGTAGCTGTCTACTGTGTGAAAAGGTATATATATCACAAGGAATAGCAATACAATATGCAGCACAGCACTTAAACTAGGTGAAGCAGTATTATTATCCAGTTCCTGTTTTCAACAGGTGGGGCCCCTTAATGCCTTTCATCTTAGAGAATCATGGTACATATTAATGGGTTCTAGTCACCCTTTGGAGAGAAGGCACTGTTTCTCATTAGGACAAGTCTTTAATGTGCATAAAAATAGTGAAGACAGTATATATTATCACATAAGGAATAGTAAATATTAGCAATTTTTTTTCTGAAGTAATAATGCTAGCTTTTTTTTTTCTGAAGTAACAGGCAGTCCTTTGCTGTTCTTCAGGTAATCTCATTTTGCTGCTGTTACAGATAATGACATAATTTTCAATATATGATTGAAAAACATATTTGAACATATGAGTTTTCATTTAGCTGTGCAAACATTTTTATCCAGAATGCTTGAAATAGTGACTACATTTTTGATCCCTGACAAGGCCCTTAGTTCTAGTAAATCAATAGACTATGCTCCTCAAAGGGTTTTTCAGATTTAGCATGTAAGAGATATAAGGAAGGTAGGGATCATAGAACCATTATTATGGAAAAAGACTTCTGACATCATTGAGTCAAATTGTTCACCCAACACTACCTTGGCCCGCCTCTAAACCATGTTCCCAACACCACTTCTACATGTTTTTTAAACACTTTCTGGGATGGTGATTTCACTAACTCCCTGTGCAGCCTGTTCCAGTGTGCAATAACCTCCTCAGAGAAGAAATTCTTCCAGTTACTGAATCAGAACCTCACCTGGCACAACTTGAAGCCATTTCCTCTTGTTCTAACACTCGTCACCCAGGAGAAAAGACTGAGTCTCATCTTACTACCACCTCCTTTCAGGTAGTTGCAGAGGGCGTGAAGGTCTCACCGGGCCTTCTCTTCTGGTTAAACCAGCCCAGTTCCCTCAGACACCCCTCATAAAACTTGTGCTCTTCACCAACTTTGTTGCCCTTCACCAGCTCAATGTCCTTCTTGTAGTGAGGGACCCAAAACTGAACACAGTATTGAGAAGCAGCCTCACCAGTGCTGAGTATAGGGGGATAATTACCAACCTAGTCCTGCTGACCACACTAGTGCTGATCCAAGCCTGGATACTGTTGACCTTCCTGGCCACCTGAGCACACTGCTAACTCATGTTCAGCCAGCTGTCAACCAACACATCCAGGTCCTTTTCAAGCAGCTTTCCACCCACACTACCCCAAACCTGTAGCACTGCATGGGATTGTTGTGGCATGACTCACCACCTGGCCTTGTTGAACCTCATCTCATTGACCTCAGTCCACGGATCCAGTCTGCCTAGATCCCTCTATAGAGCCTTCCTAACTGTCAAGCAGACCAACAATTCCACCCTACTTGGTGCCATCTGGAAACTCCCATCTGCCCAAAATACTGAGCCCTGAGGTACACCACTGTTGACTGGCTGCTGACTGAGTTTAGCTCCATTCACCAACACTCTTTTTACTTGGCTGGACAGCTAGCCCGTTTCTAGCCCAGCAGACAGCATGTCCATCCAAGCCACATGCAGCTCTCCAGGAGAATACTGTGGGATCTAGTGTCAAAGGTTTAACTGGAATCTAGGTAGACTACATCCACAGACTTTCTCTCATCTACTCAGAGGGTCACCTTGTCATAAACAGAGATCAGGTTATTCAAGCAGGATCTACCTTTTAAAAACCCATGCTGGCTGGGTCTGATTCCATGCTTTTCTTGTACATGCTGTGTAATAGCACTGAAGATGATCTAATCTGCGTGTACACATGCCCTGATACCAAGGTCAGACTGACAGACCTGTAGTTCCCCAGATCATTCCTCTGGCTTTTCTTGTAGATCGGTGTTACATTGGCTTGTCTCCAGTTATCCAGGGCCTCCTCAGTTAACCAGGACTAAATGGTGGAGAATGGCTTGGTGAGGTCATCTGACAACTTCCTCAGTACTCTTAGGTGGATCCCATCTGGACACCATAGACTTGTACATGTCTATACAGAGCAGTAGGTCATTACTTACTTCCTCCCGTATTATGATTTCTCCTATCAGCCCCTCATCTCTGTCATCCAGCTCAGAGGGCCGAGTACCCTGAGGGTACCTGGTCTGACTGTTAAAGACTGAGGCAAAGAAGGCATTAAGTATTTGAGTCTTTTCCTTATCCTTGGTGACAATGTTTCCTCCCACATCAAGTAAGAGATGGTGATTCTCCCTGGTCCTCCTTTTGTCACTGATGTATTCGTAAAAGCGTTTTCTGTTATTTTTTAATGCAGTGGACAGACTAAGTCCTAGTTGGGCTTTGCTTTTCAGATTTTCTCCCTGCATAGGCTAACATCCTTATAGTCCCCCTGAGTTTCCTGTCCTTCTTCAAAAGGCCATAAACTTTCTTCTTTCCCCTGAGTTCTAGCATGAATACCAAGGCCCTCTTCAATTGAGTTTATTCTGCTGCTTCCTGCACATCTTTAAATCTTTTTCAGGCTCTTAGTTTGTTATTGTCAATAGCACAACCTGCAACACTTCATAACTTCTCCATGTTTCATTGCATTTTGGCATCAAAATCATGCTCAAGCAATTTGGGATTTTGCTTGCACACCATAGATATGTATTTGATTTTTCAGAGCTCCTGTCCAGATATTAACAGATTCCTGACATTTTTTACATTTCCAGAAAGGGCTTATTATGTGGCCCCTCGCCAGACAGTAGAAATACTTTAGAAGCTGGGGAGAAAAAGAAAATCAGGGGAAGATGCGAGCACCACAAGGCTCAACAAGGCTCAGGAGCAACATCCTTCAATGTGCATTGAATGGAGTTGTAAACATAGGACTATGTTAGAGAAGCAATGTGGATCTAAGTGTCTAACACAAAGGTCAGATGCCTCAGCATACTGTAATACCTCTACGTCTCTAGCCCTACGTATCTATTCTTTACACCATGTCAGTTAGAATCTCCTCAGTCTAAGGAGCACAGTCAGGAACTGAGAATAACTCATATAAGTTAGACTAGCATTGTAGACCATGGAAATATCATTCTCATCTATGTCTTTCAAAATTATGGATATGGTCATTTCATATATCTATTTACTTTATTTCCCAAATCCAATAACATAGTGTGACGGGCTTCAAAGCACAAGATAAATGTGGCTGGGCCACAGAACTAATCATGTCAACTGGAAAATAACTGTAACTGCATCATTACAACTTAATGTGCTGGTAACTCCAAATGTACCTGAAAGATAATAAAGAGGTGTCAGTGTTATTTATATCTTTTAATTGCTTCCATTAGCATTTCTTTTTCTGAGGGCAAAATAGTATCACTTCATTGATTATACAGTGGATACAGGAGAAATAAAATACAGAACCAAATACACTTTTAACCACCCGTTGCCATCTTATAGCTATAAGCAAAGGCATAACTTGGCAATAAAATCTATTTACTGTTAAAGTTAAAATTGCTTTTAACAGTTTTATAGCATGCAAACAATTAAACTAACTACATCAGGCAGCAGCTGTTCTTTCACAAAAAGGAAAGGGAAGAAGAGGAAAAATTAAAGTCAGGTAACTTCTTGAAGTCACATAACTTCATCTTCTAACAGGTGGGACAAGAATGACAAAAAATAGGTAGGTACTCTAACGAATGGTTATAATAATAGTGGAGGTAGGGATAATATAAAAATAGGGAGATTGACTCAATGATCCTTATGGGTTCCTTCCAACTAGAGATGTTCTATGATTCTGTCAAATAAATTAAATATTTTTGTAATGCATGTATTTTCATTCTAGGCAAATAATTTTTGTGGTACTACCAAGAATATGGTTTCTCAAATTAAGTTACTGAATAAAATGACCTCTAGATTCTTAGCTGTGATGGTACCATGCAGCCAGGGTCTTATCTCCTAAGTTCAATTCCTTATTTTTTTTAATGTCTTACGGTCACATAAGACATATTATGCCACAACATAAAGTTGGTTCCTAAGAACTCCAGCATCAGCCATGGGGTCAGACCAAAACCCCATTTCCTCAACAATCCTGCTTGCAAGTGGCCATAATAAAACACCTATGGGAAAAGCATAAATATTAGTAATGTACAACAGCCACACCACTATAACATAAACCCTAGTCAAGATGAATCTGAGGCTGTGTAAAATAACCATTCTTGCTTTCAGCCAAGGTTTACACAAAGAATTATTTGCATTAACATGCCCGCTCACTCTGATCTAACTACCATAGACCCATTGAACACAAGTAAATTCATATTTCTTTTTTTTGATTGTTTTTTTTTTAACTGATTATATGCACCTGACTAGCTTGAGGTTAGTTTAGTACCTGAGTATTAGGATTTTTTTCTTACACATAGTAGGATGAAACAGTTTGAATTATGTGAAATAAACTTATAGCCATGAAATGTAATAATCCATTACCTAAACCATTATGTGATTCTGTGATTACCAAACACTGTCATTTCTCATTGTATTATCTTGTTCAAATAACTATCAATTTATTTTGCTAACCTGAATAAATAGGTATTCATTGAATTAGTGTATTCCCTTTTTATTATTCTTATATAAATGAAGATGGGTAAATCACCTTCCTTGTGTTGTTTTTGCATTAAATATTGCATTTTAAGGCAATTAGAGATGCAATCAGAAATCCTATTTTTGATAATTCTATTTTATGAATTATTTTACATATCAGCATGGAGCTTTAGTTGTGGGAATCACATGCTATGGTTCTTTGGTGTTGTTTTTTATGTGACTAACAGAAAATGACTACAACAAATGCTTCTTTCAGAGACATTTTAAGAAGTAAGGACATTTGTTTGAGCACCTCAAATTCAACATTTTCTGATTATAGACTATACAGCTAAGGATCTATAATTGATCTATGTGTCAAACTGAGTTTCCTCATATAGTTTTTGCCTTTTATTATTCTTTTCACTTTATCGGTTGATTTTACATCCTCTCAAACACAGTTCACAAAATTTTCACAGAGTATTATCCTCTTAAGTCTACTATCCTGAGAAAAAGAATGTTTTATTGCACCGCAGTTACATAAGAATACTTCTCTTTCCAACAGCTTTTGAAGTGAATAGTTTAAAAATAATTCAATTTCAAAAATAGAAATTTCATAATTAACACTACTTCTGGTCAATGATACTAGGATCCACTTAAGGAGGGGTGAGATTCTTTGTCTAATGGGCTCTCAGTTGCTATCTTTTAGCTGTTCACTATGATAGTAGGTTTAACACTAACAAATCAATTCAACTACATGATGACTTTTTGTTGATTTGTCATTTTCTGGCAGGGTTTTGTTTTTGTTTGTTTTTACAGTTATTAAACTCTCTAAGAATTTCTGGGAGGTACCCAAACGAAATTAAACTACTGGGATTATAAAAAAAACAATAGAAGAATAAGGATTGATTGGAGCATCATAGTTAGGTTTAGTCTGTGTTTCAAACCCACTCCATTACCTGTGTCTTTAAACTAGCCACTTCTCCACTTTAACAAAGAGCAATATGTCTGATTCTCTTTATCTTCTTTGTTTTATCATCCATTTCTGACAGGAATAATAAAATTACTGAGCTGCTAGCAGTAGCAGAACAGTGCTTGCACATCACTCAAAGTTAATGCTCATACCACTTTAATACAATTAATTACTTATGATTTTGCTATAGTATTAATTAGAAGTTTTCTATCAAAATATGTCAAGCTTGAAAAAAAGAAGCTGAAGGAAGCTCTTGTACCATCATTTGAGATGAAATTATGGCCTCATGGAAGGGTGTAGGAATGCCATCATTTTTGTCATTAGGACTCTGTATATTTTGAGTTTTCTGTAACATTTCTGTATTAAAAAATATATTTGCTTTGCATGCCACAACCTTTAGAAATGCCTCTGCAGTTGGCCTAAACCATGTATCTGCTCACTCACTTCTCCCCTCCACTGGTGGAATGGGAAGGAGAGAACACAACTAGAGCTCAAGGGTCCAAGCTGGGATCAGGGAGGGCTCTTTCACCACTTATGGTCACAGGTAAAAGACAGGCCAGACATGAGGGAAAAAACAAAATTTAATCTAAGGAGAAACACAATCAAATCTGAGAAGCTCAAAAGCACATACATACTATACAAAACCCACACACCCCTCCCCTCTCCCAAGCCCTGCTCCTGAGGTAGAAGCCCCCTTCCTTCACTGCAGAGGGACAGGGAAATGCATGGAGCAGAATGCCAGTCCAGTCCAGACCAGTCCATAATGTTACCAGTCCATCCTTTTCAGGAGGAAAACCTCTCCTTCCCTCCTCCCACTCTCCATTGGCTCAGCTCCACCCAGAGGCAACACCGCCACTGGTGCTGGGGGAACCTTCCTAAACCTTCTCACCTGAGCATGTCCAGCACAAACTCATCACATTCCACTCCAAACTGGGGAAATCTTCCTGTCTTCCTAACCTCTCACCTGAGCATGCCCAGTACCAACCCACCACAAAACACCTTATATTAGTGATGTACAAAAAAAACGCCTACAGCCTGAGTAAAGGTACCTTACAAAGGAAAGACAAAATCATAACTTACAAAATTATTTAAAGGCCTTAAGCTCTTTTTTTCTAAAAAATGATAATACATATCTTTTAATACCAGGCTTTTTAGAAAAACAGTTACTATATATTGCCTTTTCTCAAATTAGTTACAAGGGTTACTTAGACTTTTTTCATAATTCTAATTTCAGCCTTAACAATAAAAATCAAGAACATTTCTCGTCCATTGCTACCCCCTTATGTCTGATAGAAAACAGCCGATGAGCTGTCATTCATTAAATTAATTCTAGGCATTTCTATACTTCTACTAATTAACAACCTTATATTTAAATGATTGCATACATTTGACAGATTTTTGAAAAAATGGAAATGGTTAATTCAGAGCTTTGAAACAATCTGAAACTAGTTTCAACTCAGGATGGGTCTTTTTCCTGGTCATTTAGGAATTAATAATCCAGACACCACTACATTTAAACGATCTGAATCTTTCTACACAGTCTTTCTGGATTTTCTGTGGTTTGGTTTCTTTTTTTTTTTTTTCCCCTGTAAGCTTTTCACATCTTTCTTGGCAGATTAAATTTTAGAAGTGAAAATATCTCTCTGAGATGTATTAGCATATTAATACAAGTTGAGAAACACTAGTCTGTTAGCTGTTAATTTTGGTCCATTAGTCATGTTATGTCTCATCTGTTGTAGGTAAATTAATGCTTCATACATTACTGAAAAGTTACTATTTTTTGTTGGAAAAAAAGTAGTTTTTTTCTCTTGACTCAACATACTTTCTAAGCATACCTTTATTTATTTATTTATTTATAATTAACTAACTAGTTCACATGGATTGGATTTGAAAGTTTGATATGGGATACCTGACAGAAGATATGTTAGAAAAACTGCTAAAGAGTCCTTGGGGATGCCATATGTTTCAACATATTTTAAAATCTAACAGTTTAACCAAAATTATTTTTGTTACTTCTTAACATTTTGACACAAATTTGGAGAAATGAAATAATTGAGCATTGTGATGAACACTTCCAAACTTTCCTCATCTTCCTAGAAGCCAAACTCCTTCTGGAATACAAAGAAGGATTTTGATAACTGTAATAGCTGAAACTTATTTTCACTCTGTTGGCCATCGATTCTTTTGTGACTGACATAATTTGTTTCCATTTCTTATTTCATGTGAAATATACTGTAACGGCTTAAAGGTGTGATATTTACAATAAAAGTCTCCTGACATATGTATATCATCAAATTAAAATGTGGCACTTCGGCATTTTTAAATAATCTTAATTCTGATGTGAATACAGATCACTTATTCATGGAAGTTCTGTTGGATAGCCATAGTCATTACTCTTTATCAGCCCATAATTCAAAAAATTTTTAGTGCTAGATCTTTCAATCTGAGTTGTGAGTTCTGTAGTTCTAACAGTTATGAAGCAGTCAATGACTTGTTGAATTAGTTATGGCATGGTTTAGATATTTAGGCCAAATATCTTTATGTAAGCATAGGATGATCTTTTTTTCCATCTTTTCAGCTGACATGCAGATGTCTTCTAAAAATAGATACATATTGCCTTTCATCAGCCTACTGAACCTAAAGCCTTACTTCTATTTAAGGTAACAGATATTAAGACGCTTTAAAGTCTAAGAGATTTAATAGTAAATGAGATTGATTTCCTGATTTATCACATAAATTAGGGTTAATTAAAAATTCAGGCTCCATCCTCCTGAGCAGGATATAGCTAGGTTTCGGCTCCACCTGATTAACTATATTTTGTCCCCCCCCAAAATTCTAGTCTTCTAGGTATATATAAGCATATATAAAACTGGCCATGTAAGTGGAGACTGCAGAGAAGGAGCCATACTATTCTCAGAAGGAAAAAAGGCAATTTCAAACAGATATAAACCAACACAGTTTGCCATGAGGATTAAACATTCTGGAGGGGACTCATAAGGGCTGTGCCTGAAGATGTTAAAAACTTGACTGAACAATCTCCTCTGTAATTGGACCCACTCCGGGCAGCAGGTTGGACCAGATGATCTGTGGAGGTACTTCCAACCTGCACAATTGTGTGGTACTGTAAGAAGTTTCTGTATCAGTGACTGTAAGATGCTGAAAGGGCACACCAGAGAAATGGTAAATCTAGAGCTGTCATGTTCATGCACTTGTTAACAATGCTTTTCCTACTAGTCACTTAAAGGAAGATCATTTTGGCCTGAATGTTCATGTCTTTACCTGTTTGTCTTTTATTACCTTTGAACCAGTAGAAAACATATTTAGTCTCCATATATGCCTGTGGGTTTTTTTTTTTTCTTTGCTTCTCATTTCCCTGAAAAGAATATATAGTATGAC
>VWZO01000777.1:0-16253 GCA_013396975.1 Bucco capensis
CTGGTTCAGAGGTGTTTAAACCATTTCCTTCATAGGAAGTTCTCTCATCAGCATTTCTTGGTTTCGAACATAAGCATTCTTTTACTTTTCAATTAATACAGCTTACTGTGAGTCTCAGCCTTGAGAAACAGTGCCTTTTAAAGTTGGAATTTTAAGAAGGAAAAAAAAAAAAGGGAAAAAGAACTGAGACAAAATTAGTCTTGTTGCTGTGTTTTATAATTTAATTGCCGAAATCAAACTCACTGTTGATTAACAAGCTAGGTCCTAATGAACATATATTGGGGGGGGGGGGAAGTCCAATAACCATAGTAGTATTGAATCCTTGTGATGATTATAAACAACCAATACTAATTTTATGCCCATTCAATGACAGCTAGTATTTAAAAATCATTTGACTTCATGAATTCCTTCATCAAGATTAATATGATTGATGTTTTGCACACCCTTAAATCACTTCAGCATTACATTGGTTCACAGACCAACAAATTTCTTTTCAGCTCTATTTTCCCTAAAATCACTTTTGTCCTTGCACCACAAGAGTGATTTTCATGTAAATAAATTCCATCTCCATACAAGAAATTTCAACAAAGGCTAGGACAAATGAGAATAAAGCTTTCAGCTTTTTTTTTTTAACAGACTAATTTTAATATATTAGGAAAATCAGAATTACCATCTGAATAATGACAATAAATGATCTACATTTTCAACTGTTAAGTGGAAATTCATTGTTGCAAAGGATATTCTAAAGAAAAGGAAAGGGCAATAATGGATTAGAGTGGGGTTGGCTTTGTTCATTCCTACTGCTGCATTAATATCTCAAGGTAAGCCATTTTACTCTTTTGGGATAACAAGAAGAATGCAGAGCTCATAAGACTAACAAATTAGCAGTGACAGACATGCTGTAACACTCATGACAAGATTTGCTAAGCTTCACTACTTGGAACAGATATGGAAATAGTTTACTTGGGTAGAGTATAGTTTTAGGGCAACTAATCTTATAGAAGGTATTAGTATCTGGAGAGATACTGATGCATCCGATAGTAAGGGCCAACCTGGTAAATTTTCTTCTCAGAGTCCAATACTCAACTACAGTAAGGTTCTTTTGCTTTCATGGTTTCATTCTATTTAATTTTGCAAGCAGATAAAATGATGTATTTTGTCTCTTAGAGGCATGCAGCAATGGATAAATTTTATACTGCTCCATAGAAAACTAGATGCAAGTTTGATTTACTTGCATATGCTATTGACTGCACCATTGTGTTTACTGACTCTGCTGATTTACCCACTGCAGGCTAGTTTGCTCAGTCTGTGACTGAAACTGCAGGATTCCAGACTTTGCTTACCACTAAGGTCTTCTTTGTTTACATAACTTTCTAGGAATTTACCTGCAGTAGTTAGAAAAGCTATGATACTTCTCCTATGGCAGGCATTATGCATAATTTTAGTTTCATAACTACATAAATCAAAAAATAAGTGTCCTGGTTTCAGCTGGGATGGAGCTTATTTTCCTTCTTAATACTAGAATAGTGCTATGTTTTGGATTCAGTTTGGGAACTGATATGAGAAGAATGTTGATAATACTGATGTTTTCAGTTGTTGCTAGGAAATCAGGGACTTTTTAACTTCCCATGTTTTGCCAGTGTGCAAGTGCACAACAAGCTGGAAGGGAGAGTAGCCAGGAGAGCTGACCTGAACTACTCAAATGGATATTCCATATTTCCCCTGAGTCTCCTTTCCATCTCACAGAGAGAAGGAGTGAACGAGTGGCTGTGTGGTGCTTAGTGGCTTGCTAGGGTTAAACGACGACAAGAAGATATAATGCAAGAGCCAGATATCTCTCTAGAGCTCTTTTATAACAAAATCTAGACCCCATTTAGTTGGATAACCCTTTTGAAACAACTGTATGTGTTGCATGGCCAACATTTTAGTTACCTGCTTGAACTTTTGACTAAATTGTTAGGTTTCTCATGAACAGTTTATCTTTTTGCCTGTCAGTGGCTAGCTGCCTGCTATAGGTTCTTTACCAATGCACTGGCTTTTAAGCACAAAAGCATCACTGCAACACCTAGCTTCATAAACCAAAATATTTGGCTATGGAAGAATTAATGTAGTTTCTTTCAAGTGATACAGAATTTGCTGTAGCAAAACTATATTCCTGGTGCTTTAATAACGCTTAAATAGTTTTCCATCAAGTTTAATGTGTATTTAATTAGAAAATAATCGTTTTCTTGCACAGATGTCAGCTCAAAACTGAAGCTAAGTTATCTGCAGAGAAATAAAGAGACAATGTCATGGAAAAATTCTAGAGCATGCAAAGAAAACAAACTCAGCCAAGCATATGAGTCCTGACATGGGTGCAGAGGGAAAACATATGGCTGTACTCACAAAAGATACTGACTGAATTCTGAGATGTTTCAAGTATAAAAAGAAAAGCACTGAAAGCAAGCTGTGTACTATGTTTCACATATTCATACAGGCATCCCTCTCTATAGTAATTAATATTAAATTATAGTACTGAAAATTAAATGTCAGTCACAGGGATTATATTAGAAATACAGCACTATGAACTTTGGTCATCTATATACAAAACACAGTAGGCCAGATGTCCACTGCCATGGAGTGGCCAACTCCAAGGAAAACAGCAGACACATTTCTGGACAGAAAACAAAAGTCAGTTCTTCTCTGAATTTGACAGAAACCACTGTGATGGGAGGAAGCAGCATTTGAGCAGTTCCAGAATCTCTAGTTTGCTCTCAGGACAGCTGCACTGATTGGAAACACCAATATACATGAAGATATCCAGAGAACTTTTTAACTTTTAATGAGGTTTATAGTGTGTGCTGCTATGTAATGGTTACCCAATTCTGAATAAACAATTAATTCTCTTCAAAACTATTTGTGTACAAACCTTACATCCTCTGGGACTCTATTATGCACGGTGTTATCGCAGTACCTAACATAAATGAAATCTCATTAATAAATAAAATATAGTTTTAGTAATATTTCAACTTGGATTTCTTTGATGTCTGTTGAAACTAATTTATATTCCAGACAGAACCCATAGATATTTCTATAATTTCTTTTTGTTGTAATACCATATATTTCTCACTAATTAATTAAGGCGAATTCCACAATAGCCTCTCCCAAATATATTGTTTTCATTTTGCAGATGTTATATTGGTGTATCAAGACTAATAAACATGGCCAAAGCCTAATGAAATCTATTGAGGAGGAAAAAATCATAACCCATATTTCCCAAATTTCAGACTAAAGGCTTGATTGAATAGTGGTGGCTTGTTTTGGTTTTATGGGTTTTTTCTTTGTTTACTCTTTTGAATGTAGGATAGCAGATCCCTAATTAAATTTCTAAAACTCAGAACATTCGGGTGTCAGACTATTTCTTTTCCAGACAAAAGCCCATCTTGCTCTTCTGAACAGAGGAGCTACAGAGCTGCCTCCAGGGTACTATGTCAGAGAAACACTGCTTACACACTTTTTATTCCTGAGTCCTCTAGGAGAGGATTACAAAGAAATTTTAAGTTTTAGACTTTGATGTGAAGCTAAGTCACTTCCAAGTATGGAAATGCCCACTACAAGGAGACATGAGACACTGGCACCCATCCTCTGTGTTTACAGAACTCAGTGCAGAAAATTGGGGTGTTCATAGGATTGGCTCTGTTTATTCATTTGACAGAAAACAGAATCCTGACACCCCTCCCTGAAAGTAACTGTTGAGAAGTCACTGCTACTTGAGTTTCTTCAAGAGAGAATGATCTAGCCCAAAGTAATTATGTACTCTCACAGACCACTGTGGTTTAGTTCAAAAATAATATTCTTGCAATCTACTTTAATTTAGAGCACACAAACAATCATGCACTTGTGCGCAGTGATAGGGTAATTAACACGTATCGTAAATAAACAAGCATTTGTCATATAAAAGAAACCTTTGCATGATACACACACTGTAACCAAGTATGCTTGGAAAAAAATTCCATAACATTTGTTAGACTTGATCTTTCATTTAGGGAATCCAACCTCACTCTCTTCAGTTACATCACTACTCTCCTGACAATTTCCTATTCTTTGTCTGGTTACCGTTTCTACTGCATGTTACTCTGCTGGGTGCAAAACTGAGTCTGTAGGTTCTACAGTTCCCCTAATGCCTCCATATTTAGTTTTCATCACCTGTCTTTCACTTTCTCCTTAGATTTTTCATGATCCAGCAGAATAACAGTGGGAACTGCCAAACTTTGAAGAACTGTGTTTCCTTTCCATCTTAAGGACTATAAGGTTATAATGGGATATTAAGCCATTTCATACTTTCCATAAAGATACTGAAGCACTTCCCTATCTCTCTGGCTACTTCCTTCAAAACTCATTTATCACTCTTAACCTTGGCACTTTACCATTCAGTTCCTTAACTTCTGATTTTGCTATGAGCTAGATCTGTGAATTCATAGATTCATAGAATGGCCAGGTTGGAAAGGACCTTAAAGATCATCTAGTTCCAAACCCCCTGCCATGGGCAGGGATGCCAATCACTAGACCAGGTTGTCCAGGGCCACATCCAGCCTGGCCTTGAACACTGACAGGGATGGGGCATCCACAACCTCTCTGGGAAACCTGTTCCAGTGCCTAACCACCCTCTGGGTAAAGAACTTCCTTCTAATCTCCTATCTTAATTTCCTCTCCTTTAGTTTACAGCCATTTCCCCTTGTCCTATTACAATCAGACAACCTAAAAAGTTTCTCCCCTTCTATCTTATAATCCCCCTTTAGGTACTGGAAAACTGCTATAAGATCCCCTCAAAGCCTTCTCTTCTCCAGGCTGAATAATCCCAACTCTCTCATCCTATCTTCGTAGGGGATGTTTTCCAATCCTTTAATCATCTTTGTGGCCTCCTCTGGACTCGCTCCAACAGCTCCACATCTTTTTTATGCTGAAGACTCCAGAACTGGATGCAGTATTCCAGGTGGGGCCTCACAAGGGCAGAGTAGAGAGGCAGAATCACCTCCCTAGACCTGCTGCTCATGCCTCTCCTGCTGCAGCCCAGGATGTGGTTGGCTCTCTGGGCTGCGAGTGCACATTGCTGGCTCATATCCAGCTTTTCATCTATCATGACCCCCAAGTCCTTCTCTGCAGGGCTGCTATCAATGAGTTCCTCACCCAGTCTGTACTCGTATCTAGGATTACTCCTACCCAAATGCAGGACCTTACACTTGGACTTATTAAACTCCATCTTATTCTCATGGGCCCACTCTTTGAGTTTATCCAGATCCCTCTGGATGGCATCCCGCCCTTCTGGCATATCAACCACACCACTCAGTTTCGTGTCATCCGCAAACTTGCTGAGGGTGCACTCGATACCTATGTCCAGGTCGTTAATGAAGACATTGAAGAGCACCAGTCCCAAGACAGAGCCCTGAGGGACACTACTCCCTCAGGAAGAATGTTATCCTTCCTCATGGGAAATTTGTTTCTTATTGGTGTTAGTTACCATCTCCTCAGAGAGCAGCTAAGGGAGTCATTCATTAACATTTTTTCAATATTCACCACCTATCTAAACCAAACAAAGATCTATTTCAACTTTTCAGCTGCCATTATAATCAACCTTTTACATCACAGGTATACGCTTACATTTTCTGTTAAATCATCGCACTTTTTCATTTGGTTCTGTTTTTTCTCTAGGCTACTTCACTGCAAAACTTACAGGCTTCCTTGCCTATGACTTTGTACAGTTATTCTCTATCCCTGAACATTTATTGTCCTTGTCTCCAGTATTTTTCCACTGTTAGGTTTGCTGCAGTTGTTTCTGTTTTTTTGAATAAACTATATATTTTGTGACCACAGTTCCTGAATTTGTATCAAATGTAGACTCCTAAACGAGGATTTAATCTTGCTTTTTCACTTTCAGCTCCAGTTTACGTTTTGATTTTCTAAATTAACTGAATTATTCTTCCTTATACTTAAAATGCTTGGAAGCATTTAGTGGAGATAAATTCATTCCAGATTTCATAACAAAATTCCTCCTGTATCTAAGAAAAATATAATGATGTGACCCCAGTGCAGTTTACCTGTGTGTGATATGTTACTGCTTTTATAGTTTCTGCAGCCTGAACAGGCTGGCATTTTGCATTATGCAGAGTAGCCTTTTTTGTAAAGCACGTATCCCTCAAGAAACAACAGTGCTGTAGTATGTTCTTCTCCATTTGCAGGCTGCTGTTCTGGAACCAAATGTTCTGATCAAATGCACCTCTTCATGGGAAACATGCTCCTACATTTGCAAAGTAGTGATATACTTGGTTAGCCTGGGTCTTTGTTGTGTATCTTGTGAATAGCTCTGGAAGTCTGATTTGATGGATGGCCAATGGTGTGCTGTAAGCAAAGTCACTGCTAGTAAAAATACAGCTTTTGAATCTTTCTAAAAGCTGTTTGACCTGAGGTATTGTGAATATATAATTTTCAGTTGATTTTAAACTAGTAGTTCCAGTTAATATTAGAAAACTTTTAAACTATTTTTAAACATTTTTTTTAAAAATTAGTTAAAACAAGTCTTAAACTAGTGCTGATCTGAGATAGCCAACTAACTTTGGAATTTTTTCCTACTTGCAACAAGACAATTTGGCCTTTCATATGGGTGAATTCTGTTTGAGATCACTATATCCTGTTTATGCTCCAGGGAAGAATTCAACTATGTGGATTAGAGAGGAATAGGAAAATAGTTTAATTTTTTAATATAAACTAGTGAGAGTTGAGATCCAAATTTAGTTTGCAAAGTTGGACACCATTTAAGTTTTAAGATTCTGCTTTGGTGTTGTTCATTAGACTATACTAGTGTTTTTCATTAGAGTAGGATAAATGTAGAGTTGTTGTAGCGTGATTTATGAGAATGTCACAGAGCTCAACTTTTTCCAATTAACATTCCAATTACATTTCTAGAAGTATTTTACAAAGGCTATTTAGAAATACTTTGACAGAAATATGAGGCATAGCTCACTACTGCAGCAAATCACACTTGGAAAAGGAGTTTGGAATTAAACGCGCTTTGAATCTTGCGTACTGATTTTGGCTGATCAGTCACAATGGTTACCTTCCAGAAAATTCAACTAAAAATTACGAATGCATGTCTCACCAGCTCTCTCTCTCTCTCTCTGCGATTTGAAAACACAACTCAGGAGACAGGAAGTGGCACCTATAAAATTGCGCTAACGTGCACTTCAACTACACAGCTCATTTGCAGACTTGATTGCAAATAATGAAGAACTACCATAAATTAAATGCTTTAGAATATTCTATACCATACCCTTTATGTTGGGCACTTTGATCTGATGACTATTTTACCTAATTACATCTCTCTAGTTCAAGAGATTGGGGCACACACCAAATTACTTCACTGAATTACTTGGAGCTATGCTGTCAGCTCAGTGCTGATGCCATACCACATGACTTGGCCACTACCTCCAGCTGAAGAAAGTGGTCTGATAATGTTGTAGAGGGACAGTGGAAAATTTAGCCCAAGGTCACGGTGGAAGGGGAGCCTCATGCCTTGGGTTGAGGTGTAGCAGTGGCCTCACCTGAGGGGAGTGTGCTCTGATGGAGTTGACAGGCAAGAGCTCCAGGAGAAAGGGGGCAGACTGTAACATCATGAAGAATGAATGGGAGAGCAACATGGTTTTAGAACTCACAAGAAACCAATGATGCAAAGAAGGATGAGCAGCTGGAAACCGTGCTTGAATGAGTAGACGTGACAGCTCACAAGACAGGGAAGGCTGAAAGCTTGTAACTTCTGGTATCAGGAGAAATTCTCCCACTCTGTCCTCTTATTTGGAAGTACAGGAAGTACAGTACTTGGCAGTCAACAGCCAAGGAATGGCAAGGGAACAAATTTCATGAAGGGAAGATTCAAAGACATTTCAGTCTATACTAAGCACCAAGAACTCCCTTTTCTCGACCATCACTTGAAGCTTCAGGTCCAGCAGTCAGCATTTTGTCAGCTGCTCCCTTTACTGAACTGTCAGTATTTTTCTTTTTCCTTTTCTTAGGAACTCAACTCCAAACATTCTGCATCATTTCATGCAATCTAATAACATTGTGCTATTGTTTACAGAAAACCTGGGAAAGTCTTACACCCAGCTCCTTCCAGATGTGTTTCCTGGCTTTCATGGCTACTCAGCCATGATTGCTACACCTCCTTCCTGGGTACTGGTGAGATCTCCAGTTTGCAAAATTCAGTGAATTTGCTGCCTATTTGATACTTTCTGTGTGTGCCTCTGATTACCACCTTTGCTACAGCACTGGTTTTGCTCTCATTTTTCAGCAAAGTGTTCTTTTAACAAAAGGCTCTAATTCATGTCAAAGTATCTTATCATGTCTTCATGAATATAATCAATACTTAATTGGAGTCATATCAAATTACATTAGGCCTTATATAGGATGACAGAATCATAGAATTGTTTAGGTTGGAAAAGACCTTTCAGATCATTGAGCCCAACTGTTAACCCAGCACTGCCAAATCCACCACTAAACCATGTCCCTAAGCACCACATCTACATGCCTTTTAAATACCTCAAGGGATGGCAACTCAACCTGGACAGCCTGTTCTAGTGCCTGACAGCCCTTTCAGTGACGAAATTTACAGTGCTGCAACTAGAGGCTGTTTCCTCTTGTCATATTGTTTGTGCCTGGGAGAAGAGACCAACACCCACGTGCTACAACCTCCTTTCAAGTAGTTGTAGAGAGTGAGAAATCTACCCTGAGCCTCCTTCTCTCCAGGATAAACCACCCCAGTCTACTCATCTGCTCCTCAACACTTGTGCTCTAGACCCTTCGCCAACTTCATTGCCCTTCTTTGGGCATGCTACAGCATCTCAGTGTCCTTCTTCTAGTGACAGGCCTGAACCTGAACACAGGTCCAGAGGAGGGCCACGAGAATGATCAGGGGGCTGGAACACCTCTCCTACAAGGACAGGCTGAGGGAGCTGGGATTGTTCAGCCTGGAGAAGAGAAGACTTCGGGGGGACCTAATAGTGACTTTCCAGTACCTAAAGGGAACTTACAAGAAGGCTGGAGAAGGCCTGTTTGCANTTATTTCTGATACAGGCCAGGATGCTGTTTGCATTCTTGGCTGCCTGGGCACACTGCTGGCTCACATTGAGGCTGCTCTTGACCAGCACTCCCAAGTCCTTTTCCAACCAGCAGCTTTCCAGGTGCTCTGCCCCAAGCCTGTAGTGTCTCATGGGGTTGTTCTGGCCAAAGTGCAGGACCTAGCACCTAATCCCATTGGCCTCAGCCCATCAATCCAACCTGTCCAGATCCCTCTGCAGAGCCTTCCTTCTCTCCAGGAGATCAAGACTCCCACCCAACTTAGTGCTGTCTGCAAAGCTACCAAGGTGAACCTGATCCCCTCATCCAGATCATTGATAAAGATATTAAAGAGAACAGGCCTCAAAACTGAGCCCTAGGGAACACCACTTGCAATCAGATGCCTACTGGATTTAACTGCACACACCACAACTCTTTGGGCCTGTCCAGCCTGACAGTTTTTTACACAGTGAAAAGTACACCTGTCCAAGCCATTAGCAGCCAATACATGAACATATACTTGGCATGCCTGAATAATTTCCTCCTTTCTGGAGGTTATTCTTCGCTGTCATAAGCAAGTCAATGCCACTGAACATAACTGCACTATGGCAATGTCCATGATCCATCCAGTCAATTAATGGTGCATAAGTTAAAGACAATATACTCATCTACTTAAGGCAACACAAACTACTGCATGATTGTCCATGACTGAGTATATTTTATCTTATTCCACTAGAAATTGGGATTTATGGACTCTTTATGGGCCAGGTTCTTAAAACTCAGGTGGCATATCTTCCCTCACCTCATCACATTATTTATATGCATCCAAGGAAGGATCTATTCTCGTGCATTCATGGAAAGTCTGAATGGATGTAAATATTACATGATAGAGACATAACTCTCTTTGAAAGAAGGATGTATTTGAGATGACATTCACAAAGACTTTCTAATTGCCTAGGAGAGTTAAAAGATTACCCTGTGGATTTCCACAGTGGAAATAATTGAGCATTTCCTATGATCAGCTCTTCCATATCAATTTATTCATAACAAAACTTAAGAACACTTAAGAAAAACCAGTATCAAAATTAGTTTTAAACAGAACAAGACATCTCCAAGATACTGAAATTGACTGTGCTCCTGAATACATTGCATTGTGTCCTCCAACATTCACATCACACTAGGATGGAACTTGTATCTTTTTCCATTACTTTTGCCTGACTTTCATCTTCGTAATGGCATATAAGATAATGAAGCTTTGTTCCCAGCCACTACTCTTATACTGTTAAGTAATACCTTAGGCAGGTATTCCCCCCTATCTTTAATTCCACCTGCTATTTCACGGACTGTCACAGCCACTGCAGGTCCTGTGCCCTGGATCTGCCATAGGAGTTAGCAATAGACCCCATGAAATCAATAGCAAAATTATTCTTTCTTCTGAAGTTCCATATGGTAATATTCAACTGATTACCAAAAAGATAAGTAAGGAATCACTGTAAAGCCAAACAATCATAACCATATAATTATTAACAACTTTCACCATTTTTATTTCTTTGAGTTGAAATACCTTGTTTTTTTTAGTTCCTTATCAGACCATGATACAGTCAAAATCCATAGAGATATCACATAGGTAATTATACTTTCCTTAGAAACTAAGATCCACAAATAATCATAATTTGAATGAAGCAGTGAAAATGCAAGGTGTTTTTGATTAATCTGTCTATTTATAGAAGTCTATGACTTATATGTTATTTTTGAATGTCAAAACTTTTTTTTATATTAAGATGAAAATACATGCATATACAAGCAGCATCCATTCATTACCTCTAGATAATCAGCACAGGAAGAGCTTCTGAATGTCAAACTCAGCTGTGAAATTAACAGAAAAAGTCCCAAAGGGTGAGCAAAACAAATCAGATATGACAGAGCATAATTGACACCTGATATTGCACTGATGGATATATTTCTGGGTCGGGCATAGTGGGGCAAGGCTGAGGCAGATTTATGCATATTTGCAATGTAGCAAGATAGAGTCCTGTTCTATTTTACTTGAAATTCTGAAAAATGTCCCCATAAATCACTTCCTAGCAATTGCTTCATACAAGTATGGGTACCATAATTATATATACAATCCTTTCTCGCTATTCATTGTGTTATCTGTATTTGTGTGCATATGTGTTTGTCAGTCTGGGATGGGAGATGAGGAAGTGGGGAGCAAAAAATTGTCACACGTCTAGAAGTATTAGCAAAACACCATCAACAAGGAATCACTCTTACTGTATGACTAGGCTTCACGAACAAAGATCCAGGGAGGGCTCCATCCACGCTCCTCAGCAGCGCCTTTTCCAAGTGCGCTGATAAAAAGAGGATAGCGGATAGCACCCTCGAGCCTGCACAAGGGATATTTTTTTAGGTGAGATACAGCATGCACAGAGCTGGACCCACCCTTTAGTCCTAAGGTTCGTCTGCCAGGGTCTAGCAAGCTTGGACGCTCTCAGCGAAGTCCTTAGGATGGAGGTTTTATTAGTGTCCTTCTCTTAGATGGAAGGCCTTACAGGGCTAAACGAGCTCCATCTGCCTGGGTTTGGAATCAGAGTTGTCCTTCTCCTAGGATGACTGCCAGAAGGTTATTGAGCTCATCCTACCCATACAAGGATGATAGGAACATGGGTATCACTCCCCACACTTTAGCGTGGACAATGAGTTTAATGCTCCCTCTGCTGTCGGCACAGTTATCGCACCAGGGGCCACAGAAGACCCCAAGTGATTTTCAGACTGTGCCTGACTTACTGTAAAGCCAAACAAACATAACCCTATAATATTTTTCTCCCTCAATTTAAGAAAAATAATCTCCATGGGTTTCTTGTAGAGTAGGACCACTCTCTAGCCTAATCAGTCAAACACAACTTAAAAGATGAATGACTTTATCCCACCCACACTCAGTTTAAGATTCCCTTTTTAATTATTTGTTCCACTATCGATTAACATCATGCATGGTTGTAAATGATTTTCCTGTACTTGAGGAGTTGTATTCTGTTCACAATTGAACAACATCCACAGTAACCCCACTGACTGAGCAAAGGACAGAGCCCACTGCTGCTTATTCTCCAGTCTCCCAGTATCACCAGCCCTTCAAAATGTGGGAGAGTGCAACAGATTCTGAAGTTTCTGTGTAAGAAAAGTTGTTTTTCTTTTTTTCTTCAGGGCTGCTAAATCGTTATCATGGATATGAAAATGCTGAATGCCACTTTGCTACACAATGAGAAAGTATGTTTTCAGAAGAGGCAAAGGAGCCAGATACTCCTCAGCTCCAATTCTGGTCAAATACAATTTCCTCAGCATTGGCAAATCACTCCCTGAACACCAGCCAATCTGTGAAACAGAAAAAGTTGTATCTTTGTATACAGGTATTCAGAGAAATACATTTGAGGTACTTAATCCATTCCTTGTGAAATTCCAATGAGTTCTAGGATGAGATATGGCCAATTGCAGAATCATGCTAGAAAATGAAAAGGGTTGCCATACTTAAATGCTATTCCCCAAACTGACAGCAATCCTCACTAATTCAGAACAATTCCTAGTAGACAGAGGTATCTTAGAAATAGCTAGGAGCACTATGTGGATAATAAGAAACTCCTTGTTAGGGCTATTCTTAGAGGTAAAAGTGAAGTAGTTAAAATATATAACCATCCATTCATAACAAAAAATATTTTCTCCCTCAGTGAGGATGAAAATTGGATTCAATAGCAAAGCAATTTAAAGTGGATTTCTAACTCTGAAATTTATATGCCATGCAACAGATTAACTTCTGTCTGCAGGTACAACAATCAAATCCAGTGAATGAAATTAAATTTGGGGGGGGATATGCAAATGAGCTCTTTTGCTATTTCTCCATCAATAGATTTCATAAGGAATTGTGTCCAGTGTTGTGAGAACAAAGGATATTTTTACACTAATTCTTGTCATACTTTTTATTTGATAAGACTTCTCCTCATTACTCTGTGGATTTATAGGATTTATTATAATGAAGAAAAGAACTGTGCTAAGTCTGATCTCCAAACCACAGGAGTGACCGCTACAGGAATTATTTACTCTGTAATATCAGGGAAATGATTTATTCCCTGAAGCATAAATACATATTTTCTTTTGTACACTTAAAAATCCTTTTCCAATCCAATTATGAATTACTATACGAGTTATAACTGAAAAATAACTTTTTTGAGAGAACTTTTAGATAGATGTGGAACTCATAAGAGGCCCTTCTGTTTTAACATTGAAAATACAAATTGAAAACTAAAAAGACATCAAGTATACTGCCAAAAATTACAGCAGATACTAGTTCAGTTCGTGTAACTTGTTGTTCCACAACTTGTTTGATTTTCTGATTAGATTCCAAATTTTAATAACTTGAGCTACATTTTCTGTCAATAGGCAAAAAGACTATACTGGCATTGCATAGGACATAACTACTATGTTCCAGATGAAAACAAAGTGTGAAATCTACTGTTCTATATCCCCTATTATATCCTTATACTATGAGGTCTACCTGTTTTTTCTAATGTGTTCTCTTCTGCAAGTCAGCCTCTGATTTTAACAGAGCATTCATGGAAAGAATAATAAAAGCAGCAGAATCCTGTCAGCCTTCATTTAACAGCTACATTGAAAATAGAATATTTCTACACATGGTGACATTTGAATTTAAAATTTTACTAAAAGTGGTGATTTTCAAAATTTTGATAAAGCAGCAGAATACCACTTTAGAAATCTTGGGATCATAACACAAGCTTTTTTCTTCTAGTCTTTTCATCGCAAGGCTCCTAGACTTGTTGATTGCAAGATCCAAGTAATTGCCTGCTATCTATTCTGCTGAAATAAACTAAAGCAAATGATGCAGTTAAAAAAAAACAAGGAGAAACATGTCATTCCTGCTACTACAAGACATACGCTATTCATCTTTTGCGCAGACCCAGGGTCCTATTTGTAATGATGTCTATTGGCTACTTGTGGCAAGAAGCAGCAGATGAGGCTGGTTACAACTCTGCATGGGAATGGTTAGGAACAAAGAACAAGTACTTAACACTTTCCCTTAGTGGCAAAGAGCCAGCTTGTTGGCTAGAGATAAAAGCCTAATGAACATACAGTCCTAAAGTCAGAGGCATGCAAAGGATGCTGTAAGGTAGCAGGAGACTCTCCTCCTCCCCCCCTCCAACATCATCTAGGATCCTTTCTACATAGTGCCATGCTGTGGGACCTCTGAATACTAATCAACTTCTTAAAAAAATATATATTCATAGTTCTTGCTAAATACAATAGGAAAAATCTCTATTAAGCAGACAGTGGAAATTGTTTCAAAAACCTGAACAGAAACATACTAAGTCTGTGAAATACTTCTGCTCTACAACTTCTGGAGCACAAAGCTGACAACTGAAGTACACCTGATTCGAAGTTTTATTTTAAAGCACAGCATCAACTTCTTTGTCTATGAAATACCAGCCTTTCAGCCAGGGAGCTCTGTTCTCACTGAAGCTTCTCATGGGATTCTTTTTTACTTCCCCTAGGGAGACAGCAGTTTGCTACACTGTAGCACTGGTGACACGGGAGATGACATCAAAAAAGCACAACAGAGAAGTTCTCACCTAGAAGGCTTTCTACATTCCATACAAGCCCTTGGCAGGCAATCCCTGAATCAGGCAGTAATGCATGAAAGAGAAATGGGTGCAGTGCTTGCTAAATGTCTGTCAAAGACCAAACAAAAAAGACAGTATGCCTGGAATGAGTTAATATGAAGGATTCTGGTACCCAGGGAGCAATGAAGTCTACTAAAAATACTTAATTTTCTTTTTCTGACAAAATTTTAAAACTTTTTAAATTGAGTTTATTTTCTGTCTAATTTATGAATAAATTTTACTCAAACACAAAGATCTCATGAAAATGTTATAAAGTCAGTTAATTGATAGGACACCAAATAAATTCCTACAAATTAATGTTCATAGCCAACACATATCCAATATCAACTAATATGGTGTTATCTATAGGGGAACCTTGTTTCCCCAGCAAACAGGCACTAATTAAATTACTTCAGCTAGGTTCACACTGTAAATGCTCAATTTTAATAGTTACAGCCAAGTCTCTCAGGATTAGCTGGAGAGACTTCCTCTGAAAAAACTGAAACCTCCTGCCACTTGTGTAGCCTTCTTTCTCCAGCTTGTGCAGAAGAATCCCATCAGACTTAAAAGATCATATGCTAATTCACCATATTCTTAGCTCATGCAAAGGCCCACCATGTGAGAATCATAGAGAACCTCCTAAGTTGTTCTAATTTACTTCCAGGGTTATACCCGCCCATAGCTTGCCTCACTTTGCAGTGTGGTACTTTTCCTTTCTCACTTTATTCTTGCTTGAGCTGAATATAAATTCAGTATTCATTCCTTCTGCTTCTCCATGTAGATAGACAGAACTTGCAACGGATTTCAGCTGTCTTGTGAATTTACACTGATGAGTGAAATAGCATATAGTAAACCCCTCCCCAACCCCCAAATTAAAGGGATCCAAAGTGGAATATAATGACTACCTGTCATTTCAAGTTTGGAAATACTTTGTTATTAAAATTACTTGCATTTCTGCATCTTTCTCAGAGTTCTTGTTTAGTTCTTTCTCATGATACAGATAAGGAAATAAAGAACAAGCCTGGAAGGAGTTCAGGCTTAAAGGACATTACACTGTAACTGGTAAAGATTTCTTTATTCCATCTCCTGGAATAATCATGATTTCAACCTTGACTCCATAAGCAATATTTCTATGAAGTTTTATGCATCTGTAAACAAATAAAGACTTGAGAGACAAGGGATAAATAGTCCAGTGTTTAAAAAAGAAAAATGTGTTCTGCTTGGCTAAGAAAGAAACACCTGTAAATTGTTTAAAATACAAACTCTATTCATATTACTAAAAATTGCTTTTCTTTACTAAAGCCAGCTTAATCTAAACAAAAAAGCTAAACTGTTTCATAGCGTATGAAAGAAAATCATTTCCATTCTCCTCTTCCCAACACATTTTTATTTCTTTCAAAAAATATTTTTGTCAGATTAAACATTTCTGGTTTGTTTGGGTTTTTTTTCAAAAGTGTATTTCATATTTTTAACACTCAATGTTTTCACAGTATCACAGTATAGATTAGG
>VWZO01000778.1:0-12241 GCA_013396975.1 Bucco capensis
TATTGCCCATACTACGGGCACTGGCATACAAACATTTGATCCGAGGCGCAGATGTCACCTCCAACACTGGTCTGTCCCCCCAAGGTTTATCCCTAGCAGTCCCAGATTTACCCTCCTTCCCCCTCGATTCTAGTTTAAAGCCCTCTCAACGAGGGCTGCTAACACCTGTGAGAAGATCCTTTTCCCACACTTGGATAGATGTTCCCCATCTTCTGTAAGCAGACTTGGTGTTGTGTATACTGACCCATGGTCAAAGAACCCAAAGTTCTATCGGTGAAGCACATCAGTTCAAATACATCAGTAGGAAAAGGCAGACTGGGTAAAACGTGGGCATGCTGGTGAATGAGGTGGGTGTTCTGGAGACAGATGATACACAGAAGGTGGAGTTACTGAATGCCTTCTTTGCTTCAGTCTTTACTTCTAATACCAGCCCTCAGAAATCCCAGTCCCTGGAGAAAGTCTGGAGGAAGGAGTACTCTCCCTTGGTCCAAGAGGATTGGATTAGAGATGATCTAGGCAAGCTGGACACCCACAAATCCATGGGCCCCGATGGGATTCGCTTATGAGTGCTGAAGCAGATGGCTGATACTATTGTTAGTAACTATCTATCATTTTTGAAAGGTCATGGAGAAAAGGAAAGGTACCTGAGGACTGCAGGAAAGCCAGCATCACTCCAGTCTTCAAAAAGGGCAAGAAGAAGGACCCAGGAAATTACAGGCCAGTCAGCCTCACCTCGATCCCTGGAAACGTGGTGGCACAGCTCATTCTGGAGGTCATGTCTAAGCGGGTGGAGCAAAAGAGGCTTATCAGGAGTAGCATGGATTCATCAAGGGGAAATAATGCATGACCTATCTGATAGCCTTCTGTGATTGTGTGACTAGTTGGATAAATGAGAGGTGAGCAGTGGATGTTGTCTGCCTCGACTTCAGCAAGACTTCTGGCACTGTCTCCCATAACATCCTCATAGGGAAGCATAGGATGTATGGGTTAGATGAGTGGACAATGAGGTTGATTGAGAACTGGCTGAATGACAGAGCTCAGAGGGTTGTGATCAGTGGTGAAGAATCTAGCTGGAGGCCTCTAGCATTCCCCAGGGGTTAGGACTGGGTCTGGTCTTGTTTGACATCAAGTTTGCTGACAATAGAAAAGCGGGTGGAGTGGCTAACAAAAGGCTGTGCTGCCATTCAGCAAGACCTGGGCAGGCTGGAGAGCTGAGCTGAGAGGAACCTCATGAAGTTCGACAAGGGCAAGTGCAGAGTCCTGCACCTACAGCGGAATAACTCTACATACCAGTACAGGCTAGGGGGTGACCTGGTAGAAAGCAGCTCTGTGAAGAAGGACCTGGGAGTCCTGGTAGGCAACAAGTTCACCATAAGCCAGCAAGTGTGCTCTCATGTCCAAGAAAGTCGGTGATATCCTGGGGTTCAATAAGAACAGTGTGACCAGCATGTGGAGGGAGGTTCTCCTCCCCCTCTACTTTGCTCTAGTGAGGTCACATCTGGAGTATTGTGTCCAGTCACGGGCTCCCCAGTTCAAGAGGGAGAGGGAACTTCTGGACAGAGTCCAGTAGAGAGCTACAAAGATGATTAGGGGACTGGAGCATCTCTCTTAGAAGGAAAGGCTGAGAGACTTGGGGCTCTTTAGCCTGGAGAAGATTGAAAGAGGATCTTCTCAATGCTTATGAATATCTAAAGGGTGAGTGTCAAAAGGATGGAGTGAGTATCTTTTAAGTGGTGCTCAGTGGCAGGACAAGAGGCAATAGGCACAAACTAGAACATCAGAAGTTTCACCTGAACAAAAGGAAATCTTTCCTTTGAAGGTGATGGAACACTGGAATAGGCTGTCCAAGTTGTGGAGTCTCCTTCTCTGGAGACTTTCAAAACTTGCCTGGGCTCATTTCTGTACAACACGATCTAGGCTAACCTGCCTTAGACTTGTTCATTAGTATCTTACCGGGCTTACATTGAGCTAAGCCTTTGAGGCCTGAAGACACATTTACTTGTTTGACATCAGACAAGTATGTGATGGCACCACCCCTCCCTTTTTTTTCTTGGTGGTTACTATGTCACCATCCCAACTGGTACTGTGCCAGAAGGCCTCCAGCAGCAGACAGGAGTCAGACTTGGGGGGAGCTGGATCCTAGAAACTGAATTCAGGAACAGAAAAAAAGAAGCAGAAAGAAGCAGCAAAGATGGGCCCAAGCAGAATAGCAAGTGGAGAGAAGAGAGTGCAGAGGGAACTGCCCCTTAGATTTATATTGAGCATGACGTGTATGAAATGGAATACTTAGCTGGTCAGTTTGGGGTCACCTGTCTTGCCTGCTCCTTTCCTGTAGGTGCAGACTTTTACCATGTACCCCTCCTCCCAGCAGAGTCACAAAACAAACAAAAAAATTCAGCAGTGGCCCTGGTTTACATACCAATCCCAGGCAGTAAACTCAAACATTAGGCCTAATCACTGGTGAAAGTAGGCACTGTTTCTGAAAAACATACTGCCAGCTTCAGAAATGCAGTCATGGAAAGGAGCCTTGGCTGGAAAGCAAGGCCACCTAACAGAATCAGTTCTGCTCCAGCCCAAACCAGGACATCCATTTAATGGGATTTAAAATATTCAGAAATTATTTCATCAATGAAGAGGTTATTGAAACTGCTTTGAGTTGAATTTCCCATCTCCCTACCTCAGGGCTCCAATACGATTGTTTAATAATGCAATAAAAGCCTTCATGATCAAAGAATGTCTAACTGCAATGAACCAAAAGGATGTTAGTCTGATAATACTGAAAGAGTCATTTACAATTTGGTATTCTAGAGGAACAGGAACTTAATATCTGAACAAAGATTTTTTAGAAAACAGGGAATTTATGTGTCATCAGGACTCTTAACCCTCTTTGGATTTTGTAAAATAAATGGCTTTTAACAATTTCCAATGTTGACTTACAGTGAGGTTTATTTATTTATATATTTTAAATCAAACATTCAAGGTCATGTTGTGTTCAAATTTTCAAAGGAATAAGCATATAATACAACTGTGGTAACCTGCTGTCAAGAGTTAGAGCTGGACCAGCCACTAGACAAAAGACAGATGCTCTCTATTATCCTTTCTCCCTTCCCAGAAGGGTACAACAAAGGAAATAAGGGAGAGAGACTTACGGATTGGAAAAGAAAACTGAAACAGCTTTATTGAAATAATAGGAATAAAATGAAATATATACTACAGCACTATCCAAAACTCCCCCCCTTTATATCAATTATGACACCATCACCACTGATGCTGTGGACAGATACTGGGGAAGTCTCAGACTGGACTGAGCTGCAGACAGGAACTAGATTCAGGAACTGGAACCTAGCACTGGATTCAGGAACACATAGATTGAACACATACCATATCCTAATGCAAAATGAATAGAGTTCTCCTCAGACAACAGCCACAGAAGGAGTCTTAACCCTTTTGATCCATCAGCTCCTCAGCTGTATGCTGAATATGACATATACGGAACAGAATACCTAGTTGGTCGGTTTAGGGTCACCTGAACTGTCTGCTCCTCCCTGCAGGTATGGCTTTTTTCCCCTGTGTCTCCCAATGCGGTACACAAGATTTAGCAGTAACCTTGGTCTGTGTAGGCGTAAGTATAAACAAGAGCCTTTCTGCATACCAGTCCTTAGTACTAACTTATAAGCATCAAGTGTTACCACTTCTAGAAGTAGACACTGTCTGCAAAAATATGCCATTCAGTTCAGAAATTGCAGACACTTAGAATAGACTTAGAAGTAAAATTACTGCATAAATTGGTTCTGTTCTAGCTCAAGCCAGGACACCTGTTTAGTGGGCATAACTGATTCTCCAAGGTCAGAACATCTAATAGACATGGGCAGTATTCAGTGATGCCAAGGAATGGTGAATGGTGTATGGCTAGGCTTCGCCAATGATGTATGTTCGCAAATCTGATGTATGTTTATGGTCATGAACTACTAGTATATAGTTCATGATTTGCTCTGTTGGGCTTAAGTCAGGAGTCATTATCCTGCCACTACCAGGCACTACATTACTGGTTAGTGTTACACTCTGCACCACAGCCAGTGCTATTTGTTTCAAGGTATGTGACCAACAAAAATTTAATTGAGGCTTCTTGAAGACAAACACAAAAGACACGTGCAGGAGTTTGTTCCTGTTGTTTTCTTAAACTAAAAATTAATTTCATCTCCCAAAGGCAGCTGGCCCTTTAGAGGTTTGGTCTGAACTAAAATAAAGTGTTTTGACCAAGACACAGTTCACTGGTATGTGGTGGAAATGTGAGGCTGTATATATCAAACTGCGCAGACCAATGACAGTGGCTTTGTTAAGACAAACACTGTACACATCTCAGGATTTTGTTTGATTGTTGCTGTGATTCCTTTGTTTTAAATTGTCTATAAGCATTTGCTGCCTGCCCATTTGCAACCAGTGTGCAATGTAGCTTTGGAGAACAATCCAATTATGTTTCCTCCAGGACTCAAAACCATGCCAGAATGTGAATCAAAGCACACTAAGAGAGAAAAATCAGGAAATCAACTTGAAAAGGTCTAGAAGAAGTGCATCCTTCCCACAATACAGTCTTCCTCCTCCTTCACAAAGAAATTTCTTTATCAAATGCTAGTTTTACATTACATAACTGGAAGGAGTTGTTAACAAGTACCATCCCACAGTTCTCTGTCAGTTTCCTAAAAACAATACTAAGTTCATCATAGAAATAAAAAGAAAAGGTTATTAAAAAAGGAAATAAATCTGACAGTCTCATTTTTCCAAATACTATGTGGAGTTATTCTCTGACTTTCTTTTTTCTCTTTTTCCAACATCCCTAAATGCCTGATACACATTCAGATCAGTCAGAACAAGGCACACAGATTCTTTTGCCAGGGGCTGAAATGAGAATCTGTGCAGACTGTTATGACAGAATGGATACAAGTGCCTGAGTCACACCAATGCCACAGACACTCTGGTTTATAATACTCGTGAAGTATTGTAAAGCGATATTCCTCAGTGAAATTATCAATCCCTATTGTTTTAAATCAAGACTTATTGGAGAAAGGATATTTAAAAAAAAGTCAATATTAATACAAAATAAGCAGATTAAAACATGTCTACTAGATGCTATGAGGAGTTTTGTTAGAAAGGAAAAATAGCATAATCATACTGTTGATTTAAACATGATTTAAACTCTTGGATTTCAAATATCATAGAATCATAGAATAGTTTGTGTTGGAAGGGACCTCTGGAGGTCATCTAGTCCAATCCCCTTGCAGTGGGCAAGGACATCCCCAACTATATCAGATTGCCCAGAGCCCTGGCAAGCCTCACCCTGAATACCTCCAGGTATGGGAACTCAACCACCTCCCTGGGCAACCTGGTCCAGTATTCCACCACCCTCGCAGTGAGGAACTTTTTCCTAATACCCAGTCTAAATCTACTCTTCTCTACCTTAAAACCATTGCCCCTTGTCCTTTCACTACAGGCCTCTGTAAACAGCCCCTCTCCAGCCTTCTTGTAAGTTCCCTTTGGGTACTGGAAAGTCACTAGTAGGTCTCCCCAAAGCCTTCTCTTCCTTTATTATATCCTTTATTGTACTCGTGAAGGTGAGTCTATCTAGATGCTGATGAATAATTAAGCTGCATGTTTTCCTTTCTTGGATTAAATGTGGAAAATCACTGAACACTGTTCCTTCTCTAACTTAGGTATCATTCATTCAAAGTATTCTGAAAAATTATTGAATTTGATTTATGACTGTTCTCGTCAGTCTTAATAAAGATTATCTTGCAATATTGTATTATGTTATTTGTACCAAGCTCTTTGCAGACACATAGCCTTTTTTTCATAGATGGTGATGGTTTCACCTCATGTTTCTACCATTTTTTAAATGTCTAAAAACTTCTGAAACATTAATGCTCAAAGTTAATTTAAAGAAACAAAACAAAACCAAGCCTTTTTCTTCTTGTGTTTCAAAATAATATGTGTCTGAATGCTGAAATAAAACATGCCTAGGCTAAATGATTCATAAAACCCTACCAAATCTTAACACTCTGATAACATTGATTAAATGTTTTCACTTGTTATCTCCAGGTCAGAAAGAAAGACCTCCATGCATCTAACAATTCCAGTTCTAACTTCTTAGTCCTAATGTGCTTTTTATGCAGCAATCAAAGACAGATACCTAGGAAGGAAATAAATTAAGGCATATCTTTTCAGTGCATTTACAAGCTGATTGAACACAGATTTTGCAGTATCTGACAAGAAGGTAGAAGTAATGTTCTCAGTAACAAAAAGCAGTGGGATATATTCTGTATTCTCTATTTTTTTAGCAGGAAGTGAGATTAAGGAAATAAAAAGTGCAAGAGGCTTTTTGATCTCTTTTGAGCCTCAAACTGGAAAAGAAGGGAAATCTATTATTACAGAAACGTAGTTCTGTCAAGTAGAACACACAGAGCCTCAATATTTTACAATTCCCACATAAAGTTTCATGAAGTAGTGAATAAAAATATACACAATTTTTTTTTTCTGTGCCAAACGAAATAAGGCTTCATGAAAATTCCTTTCTGACTTTACTAAACAAGAAGTCATTTACTTCGGAGTTGTAGAGGAAGAGGAAGACTTACTGACTACAGAAATAATTTATGGAAAATTCTATTTTCCATATTTCCATTAGGAGATTTATTACTGTAAAAGATGTATTCAGTCCAGAAGCATGTTGGTAGTGCTTCTTACTGAAGAAAGTTGCAATAATATAACTAGTTGCACAATAAAAAGTCCCAACAATTAGTGCAAAATAATTAGGAGGCACTTAAGATTAACACTTACCTGGTCTGTAACTCCTCTTTTTGAATTTGGCATTCTACCAGAACTAATGTGATTGACAGTCATGGAGTAATTGTTTAAATAGGGATGTCCCCTACATAATGTGTCCTTTGGAAGCTAATTTAATTAATGTCAGTTAAACTTCTAAGTGAAAGCTATAGTAGTCTGCTTATTTTATTCCACCTTCCTTACCAACGCTTATGGCAGAAAATAAGCTAACACTAAGCAGCTGCCCAATGCCTCTTTGCAAGTGTGGAACTCCAGAAATGTCACAAACTATTTGAATATTTATGTATCTGTATGTTTGTGTGCGTGCACACATGTATATGCACACATGTGCATAACTTTTTATGGATGGATATATAAGTATACATGCACAAATAAGTGTTTTGTCAGACTGAGAGTTCCTGAGGAACTAGAGGAACTGAAAGTAAAGACTTCTTAAATTAAAGAGATCTTTACCATGCATACCTTGCTTCTTTTCTTTCCTTGTTTCATTAATAACATATTCAATCTCTAAAGTGAAGACATTTGTCAGAAAAAAAATGTTGCATAACTCCTTGTGAAGTGATAAAAAGTTTAAATAGCAGAAATAAACTGTGGTAAAATTGTTATAAACTTATTTCATCTGAACCAACTGATATTTATACAAGGTCAAGTGAGTTGAACAAGAGAATGTAGACACAAAAGTAAGGATTTTAATCTGTGCTTCTTCACATTCCAAATGAGACCTTACTCTGAAATTATTCACTCTTCTGAACATGAGAGTTTTGGTAAAAGAAAGCAAAGGCATGAATTAGTTTTTTAAAGGAGTTTTTTAAAGACAGGAAGCTTTCTTTCTAACATAGAGCGAAACATAGAGCTAACATTTTAATCTTTATCAAGAGAAAATAATATCTGGATAACTTTATTCTTGAACGATATGCAATAATCATCTACAGACTATATAGTGAAACCTCACTGCTCTCAGCTATATATTTGTCCCAAATATATAGCTATTAAACTAAACCCTGTTTGAGTTAGAACAGAACTAAGTCTGTTCAGTGATTTTACTTTCCAGCTAAAGGTCCTCTAAGTCACTGCTAATGTTCTGCACCACATTGGTGTGCAAAGTAAAAGGCCTCACCTTCAGGGAGGAGCAGACAGTTCAGGTGACCCTAAACTGACCAACAAGATATTCCTTTCCATATACACCATATTCAGTATAAAACTGAAGGTCAGTCCCTAAAACTTTCACACCAAGCTTGACTTTTGGCGTCTCTTACATAAAGGCTAAGACCCAAGAAAGGCAGGTGCATGATTAAGCTATTTAGCACCTAATTAAAAACAAATACAAAAAAAAGAAAAAAAAAAAGAGGATAGGCTGGGGCTTCCATCTCCCTTGATGGCTCAGGTGCTGAACCTTCAGAGAGGGTGGATTGGTAACTCTCCTTGTGAGCATCAGAAGGCCAGCTCTGCTCTTGCAGGAATCTCTCTCTTCTGCCTTGAATCCCAATCCAAGATTTTCTGAATCCAGTTCCAGGCTCCAGCCCCTGAGTCTGATCCCTATCTGCTGCTGAGTCCTTCTGCCACAGTATTAGTGGTGANTGGTTTGGATGTGGTCTTGGTTTTATATATATTTGTATATATATTTTATTTTATTGTGATTATTCTCACCAAAGTAGTTTCAGTTTTCATTCCCGATCCACCAGTCTCTCTCTCTGTTAATTCCCTTTTCCTTCCTGGAGTGGGGGAAAAGGAGATAGTAGACAATAGCTGTCACTGGATTAGTGGTCATCCCTGCTCTAAAACTTGACAATGTTATTCTATAAAAACCTTCTTCTAACTCATCACTCTTATTTATACAAATGTCCATTGAATTATTTTGGCTATTTAAAGCAGCATGAAAATGCTTTTAAATTAAGCTTGATACATATTTAAAATATCTTTTCCTTATCAGAGTTGTATAATTGTCCTTACTGGTGATGAGAAGTCAAGCACAGAGCAAGATCTTGTTTAACACAGACACATAGACTACAGTCTTATCACTAATTACACACATATTAAGAGCTATGAAAATGAAATATTTAGTATTAAGTCACTTTTTTTTTTAAACTAGAGATGGGGAGAGTGGGAACCTATATTCATAAGAAAAAACAATTTATGTATTTTGCCCCTCCAAACAGTTTTAGAGATGCTTCAAATAAATAACAAAACTCAGCCAGCAAATTCATTAGAAAACTTGTCCATGAGCTTACATAATATTTGTCCATGGATTTAAATAACTGCATATCTCCATGATGTGGTAGCTATCCAGTGAGCTTATCAACTGAGAGGTGCATGTCTTTATTTCAGACCTATCTTTTTATTTGTCTTGAAAGTAAGGGAGTGACTCATTCATCCTAACTAGACAAATATCCAAGACATCTAAATTAGGAAGAAAAGACACCATCAGCTCCCTGCCTCTCTTTATTGGAAATAGATAAATACCTCTAACAGTTAATAGAGATCTTAAATGAGCCTTGTTGTTTATATATGTTCTAACCTTTTTTCATTAATTATACAAGAAGTAGGCTCTTTAATGTAGGTTAGCTACATTAAAGTCCAAAAGACCCCCAAAGACCCCCAAAAAGTAACCAAAATTAAATCACCATGTACTACCTTTTAAATGTTCCTGAAGTGGTACTTCTCAAAATGGAATAATTTAAAAGCAGAATCATAAATATATGATGATGTACAAAAATACCAATAATTTCAAATGCAATGGTCAACTGATATTTTCCATTCTATGCTTTCTATCCAACACAAGAACAACACAAGGTTTGTCCAAATGCAATAGATGATTCTTTTTAAAAGTCATTAATTATTATTATTATTATTATATTTTAGAAGATGTGATAGGGCATTTAAAGAATAAAAATGTTTCAAAATACAGCTAAATAATAAAAATACTGTTTACATTATTAAATTGCTTAAGAAAAGAATGACATAAAAATATGTAGTTTAAATAAGCTCAGCTTTTTCTAGATGTCTGACACAAAAGGGAAATACAAAACACAAGAAATAATACAACCTAAGTGATGGATTTCTTTTCATATGCACTCTTATGCAACACAGCTATTACTGTTCTTGACTCTTCATGCCCTATAGTCTCTTACAACAGCATCTGTCATAAGCTTAGCTGCTCTCTTATTTTTTTCCTTGACCTTGAAGTTGTAGAAACACTCTTGTAATTTCTTTATTATTATCTGCTCCTATCTTGTCCAAGTCTTGGCCAGCTTACTCGTTTTTATCATTAGTTTGTTTTCTTTCCTGGCTTTGGACGCATCATTATAAATGATAAAATTCTGTTTACATTCAAAGTGTAAGGAAATAAAAAATGGTGACAAACCCCTGTTAATTCAACTATAGGTAGTTCATTTTCTCATTTCTCTTCATGTCCATCAAAACATATGGATAAGAAGCAAAGGAAGTTAACATGAACCTGTAACAGGGATTGAACCTCAGTCACCGTCTAGAAAAAGCCAAGAGTATGGTAAAAGACTAAAACCAGGACATAAATAGAATTCTGTTCTGAATACTGCTACATCTTTCTTTAAGCAACAGCTACTATGTCCTTCATTCATATTCCTCTGTGAAATGGATATGACCAAAAAAAGGATATGAAACAATATATAGATTTTGACTCCAACTGTCTTACTTACAAAAAAATAGAGCTTCTCAAATACTGTTGTGTTTTCGAATGTACAATACCTGTCAGTAACTTTTAGGCAAGAAATTATGTTTCCGTTCTCAATGCTTTATAAATCTCTTGGACATCTGGTTCAGTAAGCTGCAACAGCATAGAGTCCTGCTGACTATCATTTGTCACTTCTATTGCTTATGTGAAGTTTAAAATTGACTTTCACAACTTTTCTACTTGTTTCTTCTGATGATGGGGCTATTCTGAATAAATGAGGTGGCCAGAAAACTTTATCACAACTCTGTTTTCCATGGTACATGGAAATTTTATATATCAAATGGCTAGTTTTATACATACAATGAGGTAACTTTTTTTAAACTAATTAAAAGCAAAGTTTACTGACATTCAATGAGCACTCTTTTCTGTGATCTATTGTTGTCTAGTACAATCTGTGTTAGAATTAATTGGAATTAATTTTGCCTTTATTTTACATGTCATTCTTTAGGTTCCTGCCTTCTACAGCAACTCTAACCTCTGGAGCACTATGCTTGCCTTTGTTCCTTTGAATTATTCAGGCAATAGCTGATTAACTGAACCTCTAAAAGTATTTATTTTCAAACATTCTGTCTACTTTGAGCTTAAGTTATATAGCTATATCTAAAATATCTACTAGCTAAACAGCTATAACAAATGTATTTCTTACAGGAATTTAGTTACCAGTTATAGCTTCTAACATCTTCCTACAAGATGACTTAAATCTTTTTTGTCAGATTAAATCAAATTAGCATAGTGTTACTTCAGCCCCAAACTACAGCATCCAGGCTAACCTCTGCAATGGTTTAGTTTCCTTTCAAGTCTTCATGGATGGAAATGGAGGTATATATTCTCATAATCTTTAAGACAACTCAACAGATAAAGCTCTCAGGAGTTCAGCACTCTCAGCAGTTGTGAGGAAGATTAAAAAGCTTTGCTTCATATGTTCCATAAATATACTTCTTCCTTTTATACGCATATATATAAAATGCCTCTTCCCTAATACTGCTTCCAATGATTTCCAGCTCAGTTTTCGAGTTTGATGCTGTTTGGTTATTAACTGCTGATGGATCTTTTTCCATCCTGGCGGATATAGGTAAATATTTTGCAACCTCATCACACTTTGGCAAGAACCTATTTATCACTATCACCCACTTACTGATAAACCAACTCTAGTTTTGTGTCTTATTACACTGGCACTTTGTTCTTGGAACGATTGGTCTGTAGTCTCTCTCTCTCCATGACAGTATGAAAACTGTTCGATTATTTGGAATGTCTCTTAGATCATCAGTCTTTTCCAGCTCTGTCATACATTCCCCAGGATAAAAAGAAAGAATAGTACACAGTTCTTAAACTGTGAGCAAGTCAAGAATCTCTAAGTAGGTGGCATGACCATACAGTTTGAATATGATTCAATAGTATTAGGTATTTTGAGATAGTATATTCTAAATGCCTATTCTAAAGCCTATTACAAAAATTGTGATCAAATGGTGACATTGACCGTCTTTCTATTACTTTATTCCTGTTAATTTTTAGTAAAGGTACAAGGCAAACTTTAAATTTCATCATTTTATTTGTACCTCCTTCAATTTTATTCATCAGGAAGTTCAGAGTATCATTTGGTTTTGTTGAATTTCATAGAATCATAGAATCATAGAATGGTTAGGGTTGGAAGGGACCTCTGGAGGTCATCTAGTCCAACCCCCCTGCAGTGGGCAGGGA
>VWZO01000778.1:12318-55309 GCA_013396975.1 Bucco capensis
CATAAGGCCTTTCCTCCAGCTCACCAAGATTCTTGTTATAGATTGAGTCAGCCAGCAGCTGCACCCATATAGCCATTGATTCACTTTCTCATGAACAGTGGGATGGGGTAGAGAATAGGAAAAATGAGAAAATTCATGCATGAAGAGAAATATAGTTTAGTAAGTAAAGCAAAGAGGAAAAAAAACCAACCAACCAAAGAATGTCAACAAGATAACAGTTTCAGTGAAATTAAAGATCAGTTTAAGTGATCTCAAGTTAGGATCACTGCCACCCTGAAATATTTCTCTTTTCAGATGACAGTGTTCTTTGATGAGTAAATCAAAACTTTCAGATTTGAAAAATAAAATAATAATAATAATAAATACCATAACTAGAATACCAGTAAAACAGTCAGACACTTTTAGGCAGACAATTAACGTAAAGAGAAAAGAGAAATCTATACATCTTAGTCAGAATGGGAAACAGATCGTTCTCTCAATCATAGAATCATAGAATCATAGAATGGTTAGGGTTGGAAGGGACCTCTGGAGGTCATCTAGTCCAACCCCCTCTGTAGAGATTATTTTCCTTGCATCTCCAAATTGATGGGAAAGATGTATGAGAATATAATGTAAGGTAAATTCTATGTGATACTATCCTTAGGTATATGTCATCCTTCAGTATATTATAAAAAGATATTTCTGTTTATTATGTAAAATAACAGCTTGCCATGCTGCAAATATAATAACAGAAAAGGATATTGATGCAATATGGTAAACTGCATTTTCTTTTTGCTAGACTCTCAGCTTACATTTTGAAAAATACACATAGAAGAGCTCTGCACTTTGAAAAAGCATTATATAAACACAAGATCCATTGTTCGCTATATCCAAATAAAATGGACTGAGAGGTTGTTATATAATTTTTTGAAAGGGAATGTAGCACAGTTTATCATCAGAACAATAATATTTTAATACATATAAAACACTGTAATGTAGTGCTTTACATTCTCTAAGGAAGGGTAAAAGAAAAGCTGTTAATCTGAAAGTCTATGACAATGACATAGGAGCTTCCTACTTTATTGGTGTTGCTTAAAGCCCACAAAGCACATCAAATTATAACATAAACCATCTTTGAACTTCAATGCACACAAAGATACTTCCCTTCTTGCTCGCCTCTAGGATTTTTTTTAGAGATATGAGTCAGCTTTTATGATGATTTATACTTGAAAACAGTATGCCATTTAGCATCTTTGAACTTCCAGAAAAACAGGAACATACTCCAGAGCTCACAATTACTTGTGAGAAAGCAATCCAAGACTTCCATGCAAAATGATTCAATTGCTGGTATCAGTATTATAAAACAAAATAAAATAAAATAAAATAAAATAAAATAAAATCCACTTTCAGGATCTCCATATAACACTCACTCTATTTAAGCACTGACTCTTCATTTTAATCAGTCCTTTTCCCTGAATTCTCTTTAGCTGAAACAAAATTTCACATTAAATCAGTCAGTTAACGCTTTGCCTGAGTTTTTATGGAAACACAACACTCACAACAATTCCTTTGTTCTCCCTAGCGTCATAAAAACACAGTGGTCTAACAAATATTCTTTTCATAGAAAGTAAATAAAGCTTGAATAGCAGTCCCCTCTGTGGTGAATGCTATAGGTCTTGCAACCAATCTGGTGATGTTAGGTGAATCAGTTACTCTTCCTCTCTATGTAGTTTACCCTTAGTTCTCATTGACTCAGATCTTTGAAGGTGGCAGGATGTAATTTGTTAGATAATTTCCTCACAGTAAATTTTTTTTTGTACAGGGTCAGCAACAGTAGTTGAACTGTATGTCTTCTAGGTGATTTGAGGTCTACATAGGAATTGCTGTTCTGTACTCTGGACATAAATAAAAAGAAAGAATAATCTTAATAAAATTACTAGCCTCTTTTTTTTTTTTAATCTGTTTCTTTGACCCAAATTCACACAGTATTTAGAAAGCATGTGGATCACAGGATGATTAAGATATTATTAACTAGTCATGACTAAATGTTAATCTTTTTATTAAGCTTTTAGAACTCTCAGAGTGCTCAGGATTTGGCTTCCTGAACTAATTTTTCACAGTTGCTGTTAGTAGCAATGGAAGAAGGAATGGTTTATGTTTGCATATCCACAAAGAAGTTGTTCACCAGCTTGTTGCCTTTCACTATGTCAGACACTTTGAATTAAACATTACTATTGTATGTATTTGTATGGCTAGGCTTCGCGAACNAACAGCTGAAGTAATGTAAATTTGATGAGTAAGAGTGAATGATTTTTTAAAATTATATTTACAATTTATGTGATTTGCCTACTATTATATCTTCTATTTCAACATTTTGATCAACTGAACTTTATTTGATTAATTCAGCCTTACCATGTTTAGACCATAAACATATGGGAAGATTATCAGTAAACAAACAAGTTCTCACCAGAGCAGAAAATTGGACCCAACTTTTTAAGTGTGTTTTCTTGTAATGTGTAGAGAATACACAAAAAGGAAAATAACAGTGAATTCTGGAAAAGGGGGGCTATGAATCTATATGATGAGAAGTTATATAAAGAAATTTGAAAGAGTACAAACAGAAAAAATAGAAAATAGTTCTAAAAAAAATCAAAACCACAGGACAGTGGTTTAGCACTTGGCTATATTAACCTTGATGAGACTAATTAATTGGCTAAGTGTTAGGGGAATGAAATTAAGGGAACAGTTCATCTCAACATTTAAAATTAGTACAAATACTGTAAATAATTTTAGATTTTGATAATATTCTCTAAAATGAAAAATAGCTATATTTTTCCTACAGAAAGAGTAAGTATGTATTTGAGCAACAAAAGAATTACTAAAGGAAGGAACTGTTTCTCTTATTTTTTTTTTATTTTTATTAAAATAAAATGGTAAAACCTAATTCAGATTTCAAAGATTTTCAAAGATTTTGACATAAGCATTTTCTACTTTATTTATAATATATATATTTATTTTATTTATATTTATTAAGTACCTCAAGAGTTGAGTTTAACATTGGTATAAATTTAATGAAATTCTTCAAGAAGAATGCTGAGCACAACTCTTACTCCAATTATTGCAATCACATGTAACATAGAGGATTTAGTACAGGTTATTTATGTACCAGTGCATTATGGACCCAAAGTATGAAAGAATTCTATGCAGTATGGTTTCCTATGACACTGTAGCTCATCAGAGGAAACTCAGCACTGATGCAAGCTGCAGGTTTTGGTAGAGTTTTATTTTTACTCTATAAAATCATTCATATTTTCCTTACTATGTGTGCCATGAAAAGCATGTGCAACGGTCATACAGGCTAATTCTAAAGCTTCAGCATCATTGGAGTTAGACAAAGATTTGATTTCCTGAAATTTTTCTAATATCTAGGTAAGGTAATCAAATTAAAACTCAATAAATTTTAAAACTTTTGAAATAAGATTCTCGCAGTCATATTTCCATTTTGCCTTCCGTCCAGTTTATTCAAGTCACTCTGACATGAAATAAAGCTACCACTAAAAACCACTGCAGTGGTTAACTCAGTAGGCTGCTGTAGCAAAAGGACAATTTCTCTGTTGCTTTTGGTTTGCATGCAAGGAACCTTTATCATTATTTACTGTTTTGTGTTTATTCAACAAAGGTGCCCTAAAGAGAAAAAAATTCCAATATCAATGCCAAAACCTCCACTCTAGTTTGACCTTCCACAGTAGGTGGTCACTTGTGTCTTCTTAAATTACTGTGGAGACAATTAAAAATTGTCCTGGTTAAAATTAAAGAATGAAAATCATACATGGATAAGAGTAGAAGGAAAAGAACACAAAACAATTTGACTAATTCACAATGCTGTATGACTATGTGAAAGAGAAGATTTAACTCATGGAAATGTTCACTTTAGCTTTTACTGTTTCTATCCTGTCTAATATAATTAAGCACATTCATTTGAAGTTATGTTTATTAAGCTACTTGTTTAAAAATTAATACGCTTTGAAAATAAAATCTCTAGTTTCTACATAAGTTTCTTTTCAGTTAGAATTGTTATTTGTAATAGGCAGAATATGGAAATGTCAAAAGGTTTACTTCAAACCATGGACACTTCTGTTTTTACAGATAGAAATGGCTAACCAAAACAAACACAGTGAACAGTTTAAATGAATGATAAATACTCAGTTGTTAATAATCAATAGTTTTGCAAATTTATGACCAAAAGTGAAAATAAGTATGCAGAATTTCATAAACTTAAGTGTGTTAAAAAAACACTATTTGGGGATGGCACTATTAATATAATAATAATATAATCCTTCAAGAAGTGAAGCATTTATTGATATTTGTATCCACTAACAGAATATATATTTTTTTCTTACTGTTATTTACAATTTCATACTCAAATAGGTTTACTTATTCCCAAGGAATCATGAGATTATCTTTAAAACTCATGAGATATAGTCATAGGAAAAAGACACTATTCATTCCTTGCTTTGTTTCTGGTTTGGGATTAGTACCCAGTCTTCTCCTTCTTGACATGTTCATCTTAATTCAGATCACTTTATAAAACTTTCCCAATTGATGTTAGAAATGTTTATGTGTTTCTTTCAGTTTTAAAAAGAATAAACCAAAATGTATTTGTTTTTATCTAATTTCATGATTCCTGGAAATGTGATCTTTCAACCACACTATGAAACAAGAAGTTGTGTGTTTGTTAAAGCAGTTCCATAAATTTCATGCCTGTTAACTTCTGACTTTTTACCAGTTTTGAGACCCTCTAGATTGAAAAATGGGTTTTTAACATTTTTCAAATATTTTTTCCCTCTAATACTAGCTCATATATTAGGAAGTTCAACAATAGGCTTCCTATCTCTTATAACAGTTTCTCATTCCACTAAAAAATAATAATTGCATCAATTTTTAACATGTATTGAACATTGAATTTAATCATAAATAACAATATAATATTCAGTAAATAGCATGTTTTGTCTTGTTTATTTGCACAGTTATACAACCTTCAAGCTAAATCAGGGTTACAAATAGAATTAGGTATATAGTGATATGAGTTGTTTCATTGTTTTCAGTTATTCTGATGGAAAACACATTCTTAGCTGCATTCATTGACTTTGAAAAACTATTTGTGTGTTACTCAGTTACAGAAATTCTGTGACTGAAATTTATCTATTAACTTGAGATTTCAGCTTCTTTCTATCCATTGCAGAAATTGACTTTGAGTTTCTTCTAGTCTTATTTTTTTCTCAATTATTTCTTAATGATCAATTGAGCCCAAATGCATTTCGTACATAAAATATGTATTTTTAATTTTAAATAATAATCACAGTAGTGTTATTTTTAATTACTTTGTCACTGGAGTCTAATACATAAAATTATACAAGACACAAATGAAGTGACAAGATAACTTCTTGAAAAACAAACAAACAATGAAAAAAAAAAGAAACAAAAAATCAAAAACACTATACTTTTTTCCACATATTTCTCCTGGAACTTTTTTTCCTTCTGCTGTCAAACTTTGTGAGGATGACTCCACAGGTCATACCACTGTTAGATATGTTGTCTTTGTCTAGTTTATAGACAATTTCTTGATGATAAAAACAATTAAGTTCAGACAATGGGCAACCGTATTTCTTCAAATTCACAATTGACTTCCTTAAATCAATAGATTCCTTATAAACTACCTGTACCAAATTATACCTCAGAAATTCTTTTATTGATGTGTGAAATTAAAATCCTTTACATTTCTAAAATATCCAGGAAAAAATGATTCAGTCTGTGAAAGAAATTTTGTTTGGTTTTGGAAGTGTTTACTCAAATGTGTAAGTATTCTGCTCAGGCAACCACGTTCGGATGAGGTCTTTCCATATTCAGAGAAAAATTAAGAAGATCAGGCAGATTTGGCAGCATGCAATCATCAGAAACCTAGTTTACAGAAGATTTCTTTTTTTCCTTTTTCCTTAATTTTCAGGGGAGGAAGACTAGATTGCTCTTTAATAAAAGTGCTAAAAACACTTTTCCAAAGTAACTGAAACTGATTGGTTTATGATATGAAATTTAAGGTGGAAAAATACAATCACTGACCATGCATTTTACATAAGCTTTACTAGACATTTTAGAGCATACAGATTTTGGCTAATTTCCAATAAATTGTAGTTATAGTAATATATTGTCCTGTATCTGAATACTTTCCCTCCTTGTAATTATCACAGTGGCATGTTACTACTTTTCTTAAATGAATGAAAAAAGTCCCAGAACTGTTATATCTTATAAAAGATGAAGTGTTACGTGTTATAATAGGAAAAATTCAAGGAGGTAAAGAACATAATTTCCAAGAGTCCCTTGTAACACTGAGCCACATATGCTACTACCCTTCAATAGTTCTTGACAATTCTAGTGGAGGTTGACTTTTCAGGCCAAAGTATACCAGTATGTTACCACCATTTACTTCAGATTATAGCCTCATGAATTTGCTAGCCCTGAATATTCTTTACTTTGAGTTCAGAAGTCAAGAAAGTAGCTCACAAGAGCCAAGTTCCATTATGTTTATGTCAAAGTGCCTTTTACATAATTAAAATGAAAAACTATAAATCAGTGATAATGTACAAAGAAAATGGGCCAAGAGACAGTATAAAGATCTCTGAAGCACAGAAAATTTTTTGAGTATAGTTCAGAGGGCCTTTACTAATGGCACAAAGTGAATAGACTACTCTGCTAACTCAAATTTGATGTTGGGAAGGCCAAAGTGATTATATGAGTTTACCATATAAAATATCCTGGAGCTGAAAATGCCACTTTAAAGATGCTTGATTATTTGTCTGATGGGATTCAGGAAACTGTTGAGATTATAACACCTTTTATCAGCAGACAACCAAGTATATTGGTATCCCAAAGTTAACATTGCTATTGGAGCTAGGTTGCTTCAGAGAGTCATAGATGAAAATATCTCATTTACTTACTTCTAAAAGTAAGGCATCAAATAGAGAATCATACACACAGAAAGTTCTGAATCAAAAGAGAAATCAGTGAAATAAATGACTACTATAAGGTACTTATTAAATAAATAACCAAGATGATAAATTTTTAGACAGTTATATCTGTGTAAGAGAAATTTAGCTCCTGAAGATCTGCAGAATTATTGCTACTCTTTAAAACTGAGACAATTTCAATTACGTGGATGCAAATAGTAACCATACATTCCCATATCTCTGGCCACCTTGAAAAAAAATCATTTAGACTTTCTGGGTCTCCTGTCATAACTTATAGAATGGATATAATGACACTTCACCTCTTCACAAGAGTTGAAAAATATGTAATATTGTGATCATGGGGCATTTATAAAATTGATAAAAGTAATAAAAAAATCATAAAATTCTGTATTAATATTTTCATCCATTATCTTTCAAATAATTTATATGTTAATAAAATGTATTCAGTATTTAACTCAAAATCAGACCAGGAAAATTACTTGCATGATAAATGCTGAGTAAAATTTTTATAATAAAGCTGTACCTCTGCTCAATGTTAGTTTTTTCTAACATTCTGGTTTTATAATGTTTCCACATACTTTTAAAATTTGTGATCTCTGCTGATTTCCAGCAGGAGAAGTAGGTAAATTTGTTTAAGAACTGAAATATATCTATCATAAAAAGCCTGCAGTTTGCCTTAAAGTCTGTTCTAAGGTTTGTCTTTTGGTCTACATCTGAAATTCATATTACTGTCAAAATGACCTCATGTTCTTCCAAATTGTGTGGGCGTGTTGATCTGCTGGAGGGCAGGGAGGCTCTGCAGAGGGACTTGGACAGGTTGGATCGATGGGCCGAGGCCAATTGTACGAGGTTCAATAAGGTCAAAGTGCCGTGTCCTGCACTTTGGCCACAACAACCCCAGGCAACGCTACAGGCTTGGGGATGAGTGGCTGCAAAGCTGCCCAGCAGAGAAGGACCTGAGGGTGCTGATGCACAGCTGAATATGAGCCAGCAGAGTGCCCAGGTGGCCAAGAAGGCCAACAGGATCCTGGCTTGTATCAGGAATAGTGTGGTGAGCAGGAGAAGGGAGGTTATCATGCCCTTCTACTCGGCACTTGTGAGACCCCATCTGGAGTACTGTGTTCGGTTCTATGCACTGGAACAGCCTTCCCAGGGAGGTGGTTGAGTCTCCATCCCTGGATGTGTTTAAGAAACATGTAGATGTGGTACTCCAGGACATGCTCTAGTGAGGGCAGGGTTTTTGTTGTTGTTGTTGTTTTGGGGTTTTTTGTTTGTTTTGGTTTTTTGTTGTTTGGGTTTTTTTTGTTGGACTAGGTGATCTGAGAGGTCATTTCCAGCCATGAATGTTCTGTGATTCTGTGATTCTTGCTTAGTAAAATTGTTTGTGCTAAAGAAGAGCTTCCTCTGCTTTACTCCAGGTCCCTAAGATGACTATTTCACAAGATACAATATGATCATCTTGTGATAAATGGATAAAGATTTGGTTGTGACTGCCTATTTACTTTGTTGTTGTTGTTATGTTAGTATTGAAAATCTGTCATGTCATGTAAATTTCCTGTACTCCCTGGCATGGAAAAGTTTGTAGTAGATACTTTCTATAGGTAAGAGTCTTGGGTCCAAATTGTACTGCATGATTCACAGGAAAGCCTAAGGGGTACAAAAAAATATCCCTGACCACAAAGAGGAGCCTTGGAATGCTAACTGTACTAACAGAGAGATTGCCAGAGCACGTGAGGTGCCTGTGACATATAGTTATTATGTTTGGGCCCAAAAAAACTCCATATGCCATTTGTATAGCTACAATGATGCAAAAAGGGCTGAAGCGAGGAGCAGGATGTGTCATCTCTGTCTTAACAATGCATAAGTTCAGGTAGCCTATAATGTTCCTCCATGAGACCTCTAACATGTAGCCTGTCAAAATAGCTTTCTGGTTATCACATGTCCTCAGAATACAAATCTGTCTTCCCTGACCTGTCTGTTCTTTGCTTTGCAGCTGTTCTGTGCATTCATAGGAGGCACATGGCATTATTCTTTAAATACAGTGAACAAGTGAACCAAGTACCTTCTAATGACCTCTAGTGTACTTTTAATGATCTCCACAGCCACAGTTGTGCAATTTCTGTTATCCTGAAGTCAGAGTTAACTTGGTCACTAGACAGGATTTAAAGATCTTGAATATGTTCAGCAAAAAGCCCAGCTTCATGATAATGGAATTGTTACATAAATAAAAAGTAAAACACATTAAGACTATATATAACAATAAAAATCTTCATATGTCAGCCAGCCTCTACTTCTCTCTTTCAGATTAAGTTGGAAACTTTCTCTAGCAACTTAAGAAATGTCTTCCTGCACTAATTCTTTTGGCTAAAATAGTCACTGCCTTTCCTCTTCCCACCTTTTGTAAGAGTAAAAGGTCAGAAAACAAATGTGAAACTTTTCCCGTGTCTAGCAAGAATGTAGCTTCCTTTCTGGTGTAGAGACTTTCTTCCTTCTCTGCTTGGTTATTGTGAGGCATCTAGAAATTTCAGGGAATAATATTTTAACTTTCACATCCACTGTTGTTATTGCACAACCTAACACACTGCTTGTTTTGAACCACTTATTCCATTGCATACTGTCCCTACTATCAGTAGAAATGTATTGATAAAGCTTATTTGGCTTCCTGGATTCTTTTTCTCTCTTCAGCAAATAAAGCGAAAATATGACACCACATACACTGAAATTAGGAATAGGGTAATAGCTACTACTTCCTGGAGTGACTCTTCACTTTGTGCATTTGTTTGTTGCAAAGAACTGAAAAGAAAAATGCTCTTAAATCTTGAAAACTGATTGATAGAAATATAAAATACACTGAATAAGTGTATATATGTGTTTCAACCTCTTCCCCTGCTAGAAGGAATTACTGTGTGGTTTTGAGTTAACATATCATTTATTTAAAAATAAAATAAAAAATAAAACAAAACAAAATAAAATAAAGTAAATAAAATAAAATGAAGCTGCACAACTCCAAAGAATAAACAGTGTAATGGCACAAATTTTCAAAAATTTTGCTAGCTACATACTAGCTACAGTAGTAGTTTAAGTCAATTTAAATCAATAAGTGAAGAGGTATCTAAAGCTAAAAAACCCAAGTCCCTAAATGTATGAGAAACACATTTTCAACAGCTTTATTACAGAACAAAAAAAATGTTTTCCTAGTCTCCACTTTCCAAACATGCTTCTTCCAGAAATTTTTTTTCAAAATCCATATCACAAACAGAAGATGTTAAAGGAAATATCACAGCCATAAGAAAAAAGAAATAGAAGACCAGAGAATGTCTAACAGCAGAACCTTGAATAAAAATATTCTAGTGAGTTATTCCAAAGAAATTACACCTTTTTGATCTTAATTTGTGATTAATTTGTCTTTTATTGGCATTGAAAGCTGTTGAGCCAAAGAAATCTGATTTAAAAAAAAAATTCATAGAATTATAGAACAACCCGAGTAGGAAAGGACCCACAAAGATCATCAAGTCCAATTCCCAGAATAGTGAGAGCTATGACGATTCCTCTTAACATTTTTGAAACAGATAGTAAAATGAAAATGTAATTGGAAGATTAATATATGAGCATTTTATTCTGTTTGTCTTTTTTACACAAGTTATCCTCTAAAATATCAGCTTTGGTCATTATTAGAGATCTGGCACTAGACACGCTTCTAGTCTGTTCAATCTTGGAATTAGTTATGATTTTTTGTCTTATTGACTAAAAGATGGTGTAAGATTCAAAACTAATTAAAAAAGCCTTTTAAACTGCTCACTCAAGTGAAACTTTACAAAACTGTGTGGAGTATTACTCTTTCATATTAACCTATAGTGATGTCAGTTTACTTACATCTTCAAAGCCTGTGCTTGCTTTTTCTCTTTTTGCCCTTTTCAAGGTCTTTCTTCTTTTAAAGATATATGATGTGATGTTCTGTCAATGTATCAAACACAGTAAGTCTATGCAGAAAAACGTGTTTGAGCGTTAGTTCTTTCTGGTCTACACTGTTTATAAGGAAAGACAGCTCACATATTGCTTGTTATTAATATCCAAGAGTGCTGAATAGCAAAGAAGGAAACTTTTCACTCAGAAACCTTTTATCTTGACTCAGCTGAAAGTTAATATGCTATAGTCTCAGTTAATAGATGATCAAAGACATAACCTAGTGTGAGGATTAAAGAGAGTTCTGCTGTGACCATCTTCATATACCCTGCACAGCAAGGTATTAATGCAAGCAAAGTTAAGTCCAAAAAGCAAATACTGATTTTAAAAAATGAAACCATCTTTTCATCTAAAATAGGTGAATATGATAAAATGTCACCATGCACTTGAGAAACAACAATGAAAAGATAACAGCAGGAAATTAATTAGTTTACAGGAGAAGTTAGAATTTATTATATGAGGTATATTTAGGAAACCATTCCTAGTCAGCAAAACAACTTAGAGTATGTTTAACTAGAAACAAATTCATAAGTTCCATGAAATTTGATTGGCTGTAATCCATTCTTAAAATTTAATATTAAAGCAGTGATTAATGGCTAGTATTGCTCCTACTAAGCTTCATAGTTCTTGTCATGAACTTCAAAGGAAGAAGAATTACACTGCTGGATGCTTTCTTATAATTTCCCTTACAAAGCTAAGGTGCTCCTATTGTTAATGCTTAGTCTTATTCTATTATATTTTTTGTTATCTGTATAGGAAAATAAACCATTTCTGCAATATTTTCTTCCCTTTATTTCTAGATACAAAATTTAAAAAAATAAGGGCTGAGAAGTTTGTAATCCTGAATGTGGAATGTATATATTGACTTGCTAGAAGATCCATGTTTTTAAATAGAAACCTAGAAGTTTTCTGTTCTAAGAATTATTTTGTCTTTAGATGCTTTATAAAGATTTCCAAGCACTTTATTCATAAAAAAGGGGGATTTTAATAAATAAGGCCATAAAATGCTTTTGATGTATGTATCAAGGGCAGATATTGAATATATATATTTTAGAGAAATTGCACTGTGGAAATAATTATTGTGAAGAAACGCTGCTGTATATGGAAAGCAGAGAGGTCAGATTGAAATACCAAGAAGATGGTACTTATGAAGAATTTAACATGAGGCTGTTAGACTGTGGATGGATTTACAAGTAGAACTGACTCAGTGTGCTTTCTTATGTTATGGCAAATGAGATAATATTTGGGGCAGTGAATTCTTCACTGTCAAAGTAATACACTGCCTTTCACTACCAAAGAAGATGAGCACGTGAACAGACAACTATTCTGAAGTAGACACTGCACTGGCATACCTACAAAACAATTTTGTTTTTCAATTACGTTTTCACGAAGTATATCTAGATTTGTATGCTAAAGAATTCAAGTCCTCAAGTCATATTCAATCAAAATATGTTCTAGAACAAGTAGATAATCATAAATGTTTATCTTTATGCACATAGCACATACGTATGTGTATGTATGAATTATGTACAAAATTTATGGCTTGTATGAATAGTATTATTACAAATCATAGATGCATAGATACATAGAATCATAGAATGGCCAGGTTGGAAGGGACCTTAAAGATTATCTAGTTCCAGACCCCCCTGCCATGGGCAGGGATGCCAATCATTAGACCAAATTGCCCAGGGCCACATCCAGCCTGGCCTTGAACACTGCCAGGGGTAAGGCATCCACAACTTCTCTGGGCAACCTGTGCCAGTGCCCAACCACCCTCTGGGTGAAGAACTTCCTCTTAATCTCCAATCTAAATTTCCCCTCCTTCATCTTATAACCATTCCCCCTTGTCCTATTACAATGAGACCACCTAAAAAGTTTCTCCCCTTCTCTCTTATAATCCCCCTTTAGACACTGAAAGGCTGCTGTAAGATCCCCTCGAAGCCTTCTCTTTACCAGACTCAACAACCCCAACTCTCTCAGCCTATCTTCATAGGGGAGGTTCTCTAATCCTTTAATCATCTTTATGGCCTCCTCTGGACTTGCTCCAAAAGGTCCACATATTTTTTATGCTGAGGAGCCCAGAACTGGATGCAGTACTCCAGATGGGGCCTCATGAGGGCAGATTAGAGAGGCAGAATCACCTCCCTAGACCTGCTGCTCATGCCTCTCCTGATGCAGCCCAGGATGCGGTTGGCTTTCTGGGCTGCAAGTATACATTGCTAGCTCATATCCAGCTTTTCATCTATCATGACCACCAAGTCCTCCTCTGCAGGGCTGCTTTCAATGAGTTCCTCACCCAGTCTGTACTCGTATCTAGGATTACTCCTACCCAGATGCAGGACCTTACATTTTGACTTATTAAACTTCATGTGATTCTCATGGGCCCACTCTTTGAGATTATCCAGGTCCCATTGGATGGCATTCTGCCCTTCAGGCCCATCAACCACAACACACAGCTTTGTATCATCCACAAACTTGCTGAGGGTGCATTCGATACCTATGGCTAGGTCATTAATGAAGACATTGGAGAGCAATGGTCCCAAGACAGAGCCCTAAAGTACACCACTTGTCACTGCTCTTCACCTAGACAAAGAACCATTGACCACAACTCTCTGGTTACATCCATCCAGCCAATTTCTTATCCACTGAACAGTCCACCCATCAAATCCATATCTCTCCAGTTTTGAGATAAGGATGTAATGAGGATCTGTATCGAAGGGTTTACAAATGTCCAAGTAGAAAACATCAGTCGGTCTTCCCTCATCAACTGCTGCAATCATGCCATCGTAGAAGGTCACCAGATTGGCCAGGCATGATTTACCCTTAGTGAATCCATGTTGACTTCTTAGTATCACCTCTGTGTCTTGCATGTGCCTTAACGTTTCTTCCATATCATGTATGGATTTTTATTATTTATTTAATACTTCCTATTCATAAATAGTACTTCTTTAACATTAAATGCAGTGTTGACAAGTTGTGCAAGTAGGGGACAAGAAGACAAGCAGTAGAGTCATACAAGAATGGGTCAAGCGTTTTAGCAATATGTGTTGTATTTTCTACAAACAGAAAGTGTCTTGAATTTTCTGTCTCAATTGTCTCTTTGTTTTTTATAATTTATGCAGGCCTTGTGCTAAAGTCATCTTAGAGCAAATAACTTCTTTTATAAGGCTATTATTTCTCTGTCCTAGTCTTGCACTACTTTTTCCTAACTACCATACGCACTGTCTTCTCACTTTAGTTTTTTTAAAATAAAATGAAACTTTTTTAAAAAATCACATATCAGAAGTTGATTATTAAAGGTTTTAAAATAAAACATTGGAATAGACATCTTAAGATGCTACAAAACATTCTTCCAATGCAGCGGCCGAATTATGAGCTTAATTTGACAAAGTTAAGCTCAAAATACCGATGTCCTGGTTCGGGCTGAAGCAGAATTAATTCTGCTAAGATGGTATTGCTTTTAGCCAAGGTTCCTTTAAAAGTGACTGTATTCCTCTGAAAGGTGGCAGTATGTTTTCAAAAACATTGTCAGCTTCTAATAGCTTAAGCTTAGAATGTTTGGGTTACAACTGAGGATTGGAATGTAAACTTTTCTATGACTCTACTGAGAAGTCAGGGGGGTGCAGGGTGAGAGCCTACACCTATAGGAAGGAACAGGCAAGGCAGGTGACCCCAAACTGACCAAATGAGTATGCCATTTCATACATGTCATGCTCTGTATAAATTTAGGGGGCTGTTCCCTCTGTGCTCTCTTCTTTGCCTCCCTTGCAGTCCTGCTTGGCACCCCCAGCTTTGCTGCTTTCTCACTTCTGAGTCCAGGCATCCACAAGTCTCGTTATTTCATCCAAACCATAACAACCTAATATCTTTATTTGCTACCTATGCTCTGCTGTTATGTTTCTACTGCAATATAATTTTGCTAAATAGTAGTCACGGATATGTTTTTTTAAGTTATTCACTACCAATCTTGTAATATTGTAAACCAATAAATTTGCAGGTATGAAAAAAATTATGGCAGATTCTAAATGTTTTCTTTCTGAAAAGGTGATCACAAAAATGACTATGAAATGACATAATTTTGGCTGATGTTGAAAAGCCTATATTAAAAGCTGGAATTTGTATCCCTTAAAACTTAAATCCAGTGATAGTAACTCTATAATAAATGAAACACAGACTAAACAAAAATTTATGTTGTAAAAGCCACATTTTGTTGCTAGGAATGAAATTATTTTGAATAATTTGGGGGTAATTTTTTTGCCAGTTGCAAGAGATATTGACTTACTTGATTCTTGTCTGTTTTACCAGGGTAAAACTGACTGCCTCAAAACAGTGCTTTACGTGACTGTAGATGCTATTCATTTAGAGTGGAGTCTGCTGTACTTTCTTAACTCTCACTGAAGTATCCATGGAATGATAAAAATAATTCCTATTTTCTAGACACCTAAAAGTAAAGATATTTTCCATGTTATAACGAAATTTAGTGATGAAAATGAAGTTAAAATTCAGCTTACTGTTTTGCATTGTCAACAAAATTCTGAGATTATTGGGTGCATAGGGTGGAGTTACACTGATGTGACTGATGAGGTGGAAGTATGAGTGTGAGAGCCATTGAACACCAGAAATTTTCATAATATATCATCATTATGGAAACACCTGTGCTGACGGACATTGTGCTGATACACAGAAAATCTCTCTTCTGTGGTTGACAAAGTTTTTATTTTGCCCTGCAGTGGTTAGAAAGGAGGACAGTAGCTTCTGCTAGATAGAGCACTTGTAGACTACATAAAAACCCTCTACACTGGCAACACACTGCAGAGTTTTCTAGCAAAAAAAGGCTTCAATGACCCCTTCTCTCAAGTCATTGAACTGAAAAACAGCCGCTTCAGCAGATGTTTTTTAATGACTTTCCAGTTCTAATCATCTGCATGTCTGAGAGATGAAAAGACTGAAGATATCAAAAAGAAGTTATTAATGATCTAGATGGAACAAAGTGCATCATCCTCAGAAAGCTTGCAGATGATACAAAGCTGCTAAGTGTGGTTGATACATCACGTGGTTGCACTACCATTTGGAAGAATCTCAACAGGCTGGAGAGATGGCCCAACAGGAACCTCAGAAATTTTAAGAAAGGGAAGTTTGAAGCCCTTAATCAGGATAGTAATAATCCCGAATGCCCATAGAAGCTGGAGGTCACCTGGCTGGAAAGTAAGTTTGTAGAAAAAAGAAATGCTGGTCCTGGTGAACGCTAAACTGAAGATGAGATAGAAACGTGCCCTTGCAGCAAAGATAGACAACAGCCTCCGGAGCTGCGTTAGGTAGAGAAGCACCAGAAAGTTGATCCTTCCCCTCTACTTAGCCCTGGTGAAATCACATCTGAAGTGTTGTGTCTGCTACTGGGCTCCTCCATGCATGAGATGCATGAACGTGTTGGATCAAGTCCAGTGAAGGGCCACAAAAAGGATTGGTGTATCTCTCATTGAAGTATCTCTTATATGCAGACAGACTGAGAGCTGGGGCCATCCAGTCTGGAGAAGAGAAGGCTCTGCTTCAACTCAATATGTACAAATTCCAGATGAGGAGAGCAAGGAAGAAAGAGTTAAATTCTGGCAGTGGTTCAATGGCAAGACAAAAGACAGTAGGTACAAACTGAAATACAAGAAATTAAAACACAAAAAAACCCAACCCTTTTCTACTGTTACCATGGTGACAGACTGAAACAGGTTGCCCAGAGGAGTGATGGATGCTCCATCTCTGGAAGAGTTCAGCAACAGCCTGGGCAGAGTTCTAAGCAACCTTGTCTAGTTGAAGATGTCCTGCTCATTGCATGGGGGTGGAACTAGATGAACTTTAAGGTCCCTTCCAACACAAACCATTCTATGGAACACTGAGACAGTTTGTCTAGAGTGAACATGGAGTCGCCACCCCTGAAGATACTAAAAGCCAAGTGTACATGGCCAAAAGCCAACTGTACATGGTCCTGGGCAACCTGTTGCACTTGGTCCTAGTTTATGCAGGTATGTAGGGTTAGACAGTCTCCACAAGTCCTCTCCAACCTCAGTTCTTTTATGATTCCATGAAAAATACCCTCACATCCCCATGTTGCCTGATGCCATTGTCCTGTTTGAGTTCAATACAGTATTCATCTGGACTTAAAAAACACTGCCTGCAAATGTACATATTGAGCTCTCTGTGTCAGAAAGAAGACTGTAAAGCACTCCATTTTCTCCAAAGTGCATTCTACAAAAACATCATAATGTAAAAACAAGGCAGAGAACTAGAGACAGCAATATAAATAAATATGTTTAATCTGCAATTTTTTTTTTTTGTAGGTGAATGTGCAAGACTATTCCCTATTTGGGTACTGTTGTGATAAAGAAACTACATAGCTTCTTAAATAGCAGCTTCTACATAGCAGGCTAGAGAGATGGGCAGGGAGAAACTTAATGAAATTCAAAAAGGGTAAGTGTAAAGTACTGCATCNTTTATCTGGAGACATTCAAGAGCCACCTGGATGCATTCCTGTGTGACCTCATCTAGGTGATCCTGGTCTGGCAGGGGGATTGGACTAGATGATCTTTCTAGGTCCCTTCCAACCCCCAACATTCTGTGATTCTGTGAAATATTCCAATATTTGTAGTCCAGTATCAGCAGAGAACACTGTAGTGAAGATCATCTATTGTTTTGGCACTGTGACTGCTGGATATGATCGTGTGCTAAGCTAAAATGTTCCAGACTAAAAAAGTTGTGCTATTGCTTCATAGATGGCTTGTTTCTTATAACTCATCAATAAAAATGACATATATCTAACTTTGGAGATGTTCAGCAGATAATTTCCAAAAATCATTTCTTTCACAGAGTGTAAAATAGATATAAAACACCCTTTCTTGGATATCAGAATTTTATAGACCAGGAACAAGGCACTCCTAGCTATAGTACAAAAAGCACTGGTTCAATTGTTGTTCTGTTTTGTGTATCTACTATATTTAAGCAGCTTGGATTGATAGACTGGTGAGGAAAACACCAAAGATTTATAGTTATAAGGACAACAGAACAAAAATACCCAAACAATTTCGTATTTCATCATTGATAGTGTTTAGCAGTTAAGGATTGCTGTAATTTCAGACAGAAGAGAATTAAAAGATTGCCTAGCTTAACACTGCACATACATGCTGAAAGCAAGATGGTAATTTTATATGAGCTCAAAATGTTGCAGGTACTTATCAAAAATATTAAAGAATTATAGAGTATTGCAGTCTAGAATTCAAATGCCAACCATTAATATGGAAAGAGAAGACTATAAATATCCACCATAGTCTAATATATAATTAGATAGAGACAGAATTTATACTGTTTCATCCATTACATAGAAGGACTGCCACTATTTGTGTGAACAAGTATTACATAATTTTCTTCTTTTGTGTCCAAGGTATAGCCCTACCATAATCACAGAATCACCAAGGTTGGAAAAGATCTCCAAGATCATGAAGTCCAGCCTATGACCCAACAATACAGCATCAGATAAACCATGCCACTAAATGCCATGTCCAATCTTTTCTTAAACACCTCCAGGGACGGCGACTCCACCACCTCCCTGGGCAGTTCATTCCAGTGCCTGATCACCCTCTCTGTGAGGAAGTGCTTCCTAATGTCTAGCCTAAACCTCCCCTGGCACAGCTTCAGGCCATGCCCTCTTGTCCTGTCACTAGTTGTCAGGGAGAAGAGCCCAACCCCTACCTGTCTACAACTTCCTTTCAGATAGTGGCCAGATGTGGCCTCAACAGTCCAGAGTAGAGGGGGAGGATAACCTTCCTTGACTGGCTGGCCACACTCTTCTTGATGCACCCCAGGGTGTCATTAGGCTTCCTGGACACAAGAGCACATTGCTGGTTACCCTAATGTTCACTAGGACTCTGAGGTCCTTTTCCACAGAGCTGCTTTCCAGCAGATCAGTCTCTAACTTGTACAGGTACGTGAGATTATTCCTCCCCAGGTGCATTACCCTACACTTGCCCTTGTTGAATTATATATAGGTAATAGATATGGATAACCACATATAGATAATATAGAGTTATAGATAACTATATAAAATTATCCTATCCTCAGTCAACACACAGATACATCAAGGTTGTGTCTCAAATAGAAGCAGAATTCTAATATGAAACACCCTGGATATCATTTTTTAAATACTTAGTTCTTTGGCTGTTTGCAGCACAGTTTTCATATCTGCATCATAAGGATGGGGAGGGATTTTCATTGTAATTGTTTCTGATGTGCTCATTGTCACAAAAGCACTTACCTCAGTGCCTTAATGACTAGATATTTGATAAAAGATTCTGGACCCTGTGTCTTGAGTGAATAGAGATGCCCACTATTTAATTCTGAGTGAAAAATTTATCCTTCAGGGAGTGACAATAGGCCACATATACTCCTCGGTAACTGCCAAAATACTATGGATTTCTAAGGCCCTTGGCCTAATTTCTAAAGATACTTTGATTCATTACAAACTACTCTACTGGGACATTTTCTTCCCATTTTTACTGTTACAGAAACTTACTCCCCTTTGTCCTACTAGCATAAGTCATTGTGCCCCATGACTTGTAAATCTGAATCACTCCTGATTTAGACCAATAGCTAAACAATCATTCAGACAAAAGAATTATTTTCATTGCAAAGTTTTGTAATCTACAAAATCCTCTGTGATATTCTCAATTTCCTCCTTGATAATAATGCTAATAAAATTTAATAAAATTCCTCAAAACACAAAGAAATATGGATTTTTTTTCCTTCCTGGCATAATTTAATATTGTAGAGATACTGAATACCTATCTTATAGGATAATATATTTAGGATATTACCTTTCAGAGATGAACAGGTTTCTTTAGGTCTGTGCTCTTTTAAATGGAAACTCTGAAAATAAAAAAATATCGAATTGATACAAAAATGTAATTAAAATTAAGCAACAAATTATTGCTAACTATGTATCTTTTTATTCTTAAAGTAACTTAATTGAACTACAGGGAGTCACTACAGAAAGTGGCCTGGTATGCAGTAAAAACACATTTAAGTGCTCTCTGGTTTTGATGCTACTTCAGTGAAACAAAGAATATTGAAAACAAACAAACAAAAAAACCACACAATCCCCTCCAGAATAGTTTTTGTCAGCAATGAATAAATCATAAATTGAACATTCTTCTGGAAAAAAATGAAAGAATAGAACAGTGAAGACCATTTAGAGCTGTTCTGCATGAAAACATACATGAATAGTCATAGTCAATAAAACTGGCAGCACATCTCAGAGCTTATAAATTGAGCAGAGAAAAATGTGATTTGAAACTTATTTTATGATAGAGGAGACCCTGAATTCCCATGTCTGCTTCTATCCTTTTCATTTCCTATCCTCTAGTTTCAATATTTTATGAACACCTTTACTTTCTCTTGCTACGCTATCCTCATAGTTTTGCAAAGAAATTAAATCTATTTGTATATAATTCCAGTTTGTTGAACAAGTCTTTGAATTGCCTCTTCAAAGGATCAATTTTCAAATAAGGCATGATGACTGTAGAGAATTGTCACGGTTGAGGCAGACAAACGACACTGGACAGGTTTCTTCTCATGGTGAAGCAGCAAGTTCAAGTCTCTTTATTAGCTACAAGTGTCTTATATACTTTTTCTCTAGTGCGTGTCTTTTTGCTACTGGTTACATGTAACAATAATAATGCACTATTGGTTAATATTTGCATATTGCCAAGTCATCCTTACTTTGCTAAACTCCTGCTCTACGGTTAGTCCTCCTCTGCTCTATGGAACACTTTGATATCTCTGAGGTCACTTCCTGACTCCATACCTCCACAGAGAATATTTAGTTTCATCAGATCTATGTTTCATATCAAGTCAGTGATGGAGGGTAGGAGTAAAATTCTCCCATGAGCAAGCAAGAAATATATTTTCAGAAGAGTTCATTCTATCTTCTTCAGAAATATCTGTTGTAGCTACTATCAAACTTCATAGATCATCAATCTGTTTCAGCTTCAAAATTCCTGAATTATGGTCATGTGGAGTAGTGTGCAAAATAAATGCAAAATTACTTTTGTGCAAGACTAATCTTAATACAATATAAAAAGGCATATGATTTGTAGCTCATGTAGTAAGCTACTAAAACTAATGCAAGCCTAAATGAATTTAAAAAACACTTCAGTGTTCTCTGTATTATTCACAGTTGCTATTTGGCTGCTGAATAGCATGATTATTGAAGTAATATTGAAATTATAAAGAAATAAATAACAGCTTATCAAATTAGGACCATTTTAACAACTTAAATATTAATTAAATATTAATTCTTCTGTTACAGACTTCTGAAGGGATTTTTTCAAAGCAGTAATTTTCTTAACATAAAAATATTGGAATGACTCCTTTGAGAAACCAGCCATCACTCTTATTTCCATTTTTATTGCAATTTGTAGAATTAGATTTTGAACACCACTTAAATATCAGTTACTTCTAAGTATCATCAGCCTTTTTTAGTGTTTCTTGTAATAAGAGCAGTCATTCAAAGAATTAAAAAAGAAAATCTTGGACTCTATAATCAAAATATATCCTGTCTGTAAAGCTCTTCAATGTGTCATATGGCCTGAGGACTAATCTGCTCAACTAATTGCATGAACCTGAAGAACTTTCAGGAAAGAGTTAAAAATGTAAGCTCTGTTCTTGTGAACTGATCTTTACTGTATTGACTGTAGCATTTAATTGAGCACAACTGATGCTAAAGAACTGAATATACATTTTCTAACAAAGGCTTCAACTTCTTAGAATAAATCAACCATGAGAAGGTTTATTCTTTTCCCTTTTTGTTCAAATCTTTCTTTCCGTCTGGTTTACATCGACAATGCAGTTACTTCAAAAGCAAGGTACTTCAACAGTCCTTAAATATGTTATATGCCAAAGTAAATAATGTTTGGAATTTTCCCAATACCCTACTAGCAGCATAGATGTTGAAAGAAACCTAGAAAATTTGATTTTAAAAAATTGGCGTTTTTTTCCTCTTAATACTTAGTCTTTTGAAATCTTCTTTCTGGAAGTAAAAATCACGTCAATGGGGTTTTTTTTGTTTGGCTGGGATTTTTTTTGGCACCCATTTTAAGACTGTAAGTTTAACTTTACTGCCTTTCTTGTCTCTAATACATTTCTCTGGATACTGAAGCTAATCTGGAAGAAAATATCTTTACTTCAAATTTGTATTGTTCCTAACAGAGGTGCTGACACACAAAAAATTAGTATTTAAAATGCCTGATGCATCTTTAGTATTTTTTTAAACAGGTGGGAGGGGACTTTATGGAGGTCTTGCAAGACATTATTTTCCCCTCTCCTAAAGCTCACACCCAAGTGTAGTTGCAGAAGTAGCTTCATGGCAATGTCTTTCTGTTGAAGATGTGATATTTGGAATTTCTTTACGTATCTCTAGCATTCTTTGTGGAAACTGATTATGAGCCATGAAAAAGATGCTGAAAAAATTGTCTGTATTTGAACTAAAATTATAGCATGATTTAAGTCCAAAAATCCATTATATTCTACTTAAATCCATTATCATAGAATCATAGAATCATACCAGGCACAGTCTGAAAATCACTTGGAGTCTTCTGTGGCCCCTGGTGCGATAACTGTGCCAACAGCAGAGGGAGCATTAAACTCATTGCCCATGGGAAAGTGTGGGCAGTGATACCCATGTTCCTATAATCCTTGGATGGGTAGGATGTGCTCATTAGCCTTCTGGCAATCATCACAGGAGAAGGACAACTCTGATTCCAAACCCGGGCAGATGGAGCTTGTTTAGCCCTGTAAGACCTTCCATCTAAGAGGTTAAACCTCTGTCCTAAGGACCTTGCTGCCAGTGTCCAAGCTTGCTAGGCCCTGGCAGATGAAGTTTAGGACTAAAGGGTGGGTCCAGCTCTGCGCATGCTGTGTCTCACCTAAAAAAAATCCATTGCGCAGGCTCGAGGGTGCTATCTGCTATCCTCTTTTTATCAGCGCAGTTGGAAAAGGCGCTGATGAGGAGCATGGATGGAGCCCTCCCTGGATCTTCGTTCACAAAGCCTAGCCATATATACAATACATCCCTCGCCAATTTCAACTCCATCTGTGCCTTGGCCTTCCTGATCCCAATCCTATACTTCCTAGCCATTTCCCTGTACTCATCCCAGGCCACTTGACCCTGCTTCCAAACCCTGTGCATTTCATTCTTATGCCTCAGGACAAGAAGCAGGTCATTATTTAGCCACACTGGTCTCCCTCTTGCCCTACTTGATTTCTTACAGAGAGGGATGGAAATTTCTTGCGCTCTAATCCATGTATCTTTGAAGAGTTGCCAACTCTGATGGGTTCCTTTGTCCCTAAGGACAGTGTCCCAGGGGACCTCTCCCATCAAGTCTCTTAACAGCTAGAAGCTTGCCTTCCTGAAATTCGAAGTCCTTACCTCACTCTGTGCCATGCCTGTGCTTCTAGTGATTACAAACCTGACTAAGGCATGGTCACTACACCCTAGACTCCCCTCTATCTCCACCTCTTCAATGAGGTTTTCTTCATTAGTCAGGAGCAGGTCTAGCAATGCATTATCCCTAGTTGGTTCATCTAGAAACTGTGCCAAAAAGTTGTCCTCCATAAACTCCAGGAGTCTCCTGGACCGCCTAAACCTTGCTGTGTTAACCTTGCTGCTGCCTGAGCAGGTCACTGATCTGATCACACCTCACACAGGTGTCTCCAGCTCCCCCCCGGTAGGGCCAGGCTCAAGCATTCTCTGCAGCCTGAGACCTGCACAGCTACATGGTTGTGTGGGAGCACAGTCTGAGTTCCCATGCTCTTTCTTGCCATGTTTTTGGTCCGTGTAGTAACCATAGCTCCTGAATGTTAACTGCCCTGAAGTTACTCTTTGCTGGAGAAAAAAAAAAAAAAATTGGTTTTTTTTTCCCCTGCACTGCACGAAGGCCACATGGCTTTTGAACCGCCGTGGTGCTCCCCACTCCACCCACTCCTCACCTTGATTGGTTGGCATGGACTTCCTGGTTCTGCCGCAAGTCAGGCTGTTCAGGTAGTGCTGCTATCAGCAACCCCCCTGCACAGCAGGTCTAAAACTCTTCCCCCCAACCCTTCTCAATAGGGATGAATGCTCTCTCAGCACAGCTCGCTGCTCTGTCTCACAGACTAGCTGCCTGTAATGGTCACGTGGCTTTTTAACCACCGCGGTGCTCCCTGCTCCACCCACTCCACGCCTTGATTGGCTGACGTGGACTTCCTGGTTCTGCCGCAGCTCGGGCTGTTCAGGTAGTGCTGCCATCAGCAACCCCCCTGCACAGCAGGTCTAAAACTCTCCCCCTGGCTCTCCTCAATCGGGATGAATGCTCTCTCCGCGCAGCTCACTGCTCTGTCTCTACTTGAAATCCCTCAGGCTTCTTAGTATGGATTCTTAGCCCTGTAGAAAGGAAGGAAAGCTTATCTAGTTCTGTGAAATTATTAGACTCTTCTTTGGAGAGTGCTTCCTGTGTGCCAAAGTGTTCTGACCTTTGTGACTATACCTACTATAAGAACACTTAATCAAAGATGCAGATGAACAGGCAGAAAGCGCAACAAGCATAGGCTAATGAGGAAATGTAATAATGCAAGTACAACAGAGTTAGATCTCAGAACAGTGTTTCTAGCCTTGCAATATCTGGAAAGCTTGTAATTTGTTGACACCGATTGGCACCTGAGTAAATAAAATGCTACTGAAATTCCACTAAAGGAAACAAATGGCTTAACTACCACCCTGTAAGGCTTTAAACCTTGTCCGGGTTCTCAGCAGTTAGTTTATTTTCCAATGTTGCAAAATGCTTACCAAACTTGGAATTATTAACAAAACCACGCAGAAAATATGGTTATTTAAAATCTCAGTGTAAACACTCACACACCCACATTGTATTTTAGAAAATGTGGAAGTATTGGGAGCAAAGGCAGTGAAATAAAGCAAATAAATGCAAATGTAAACAGTAAAATTTTATCTAGTTCTTCATCAGAAAATTTGATTCTGATGTGATTGGAGTTTTGCAGAGCTAGGAGTTAGATAAGGATTTTGTTATGATCAATAAAAATTTGGAATGCTTTGAGTATCAAGACCTTACTAAAGCAAGAATCCTCCTGTGAGTTTTGTTATCATTACTCTTTGGAGAGTTATGAGTCAGTGGCAGTGCAAACTCACTGTACAAAAACTCAACTGCCTTTTCTGTGGACTGGTGAATGAAAGATTATATTCATTTTCTATAATAGTCTTGTTAGGTAGAGTCCAATGACATTTAAGTAAGTCACAATACAAACAAATTATGCTGGAATATTTGTGAGCCTTCCATTGAATAAATGTTTGCACTGGAAGCAAAATAGCAGTAAGTATCCAGTCTGACAATTGATCTACATTATTTTTGCTATCTTAATGGTGCTGGTTATGGCTGAAACTTATCTCTATGTGAACATAATTTTAGTATCTAGAATATAACTAGTAAATCAAAAAAATACTGTGAGCCTTAACAAATAGAGTTAGCTCTTAACTAATAGGTTTATAACTGTGTATAAAATTACACATTAAACTGGAGTGTATTTCTACTCCTAGTGACAAAAACATATAAACAATAAAAATAATTATAATTGGTTTGTATTCTATTCTACTATATCATACATTTTTTGAAAGTTCTGCAGGCTTGATAGATTTGTTCTTTGGTCCCAATTGCCAACTGTATGAAATAGTTTTAGCTGTTGGCTTTGCCTCGGGAAAAATACTCTGGCAGATAAGCCTGTCTGAAAATTCATATTTTTCAGTTAACATTGACTATATATTTTAATAGTCATATAGGCAAGATCGAAGAAATAGTCAGACTTTTAATGGTTAAAAGTTACTTTAAAAGTTATTTTACAGCAGTAAATAAGCAGGAAGGCTCTTAAATAGTCTTTGCTAAGTTCCTGGAAAAGTTTCATTATGGTTCTTGCTGAAGACGAATAAACAGTGGCATCTAGCTACACAGATTTACTATGATTCTTAAGCATAAAACTGTACAGCGAGTTTCTGCAAAGTTCTAATTAATTGTAATTAAACAGATTCAACTTTGTAGTTTCCTTACATTTTGAATGCATTTTTTTAAATTAAAACCAAATATTACCTTTTCAATGAGGACCATTTGCTTCTTGAAGTATTCAGTTTTCTCTGGAGGGTTTTTTTTTGTTGTTGTTGCATTCATTTTGGCTTGTTTTTTTGTTTTGGCTTGACTTGGTTTGGTTTGCTGAAATTACTTCTTCATACTATTAAAACATAAACTGATTCAACCATACTGGAAGTACCAAATAATTCCTCGTTTACCTTAAAGAGATAATATCAGGTTAAAAAGTTTTGCATTTTCCTTAAATACCTGCACCATCTGTAGCCTTATATTTAACCTCAAGTCATATAAATATGTAAAATTTTTTCAGAAAAACATTTCAGATTAAAAAGCGTTAAATATTATTATTCCTGAGAATAGTTAAAAGAGAAAAAGCCAAAATTAAGAGCCAAGCCATGTATCTGTAATTCCATTTGTTCACAATTTTGGTAGGCTTTTTATAAGGTCAGTTTCCTTTTTCAAAAGCCCCAAGGCTACTAAAACATGCACCATAATAATTATTTGTGCTTTGACATCTATTAACCACTCTATAGGGCTAAGATGATAACCATATCAGGCCTTACTGAGAATCGATTTTCACAATTTACATTCATCCACAATTTCTCCCACTTCATTTTTTACCTCTTACTGTATGTTACAAGACCACTCACAAGTCTTTATTTTTAAATCTTTATAACCAATATCATGGAGCCAGTGTGACTAAATGAAACCATTAGACAACAAAAACAATACTTGTAACCAATGATCATTCCTTGATGACTTTCTCATGTGTTGGAACATTATCTTCAATTTGTAGAAGTTTCATTAAGTACTTATTAGTTTAGACAATTCTCAATAAATTGGCTATGTTTTAATTAGGGAGCTTTGAAAAATGTAGAAAATGAAACTTTTTCCTTGAACTGATATGTTTAGTTTTCTTTCTAAAGACTTATTTCCCAGACTGCTTTTCATTGTTATCACTGTCAACAAATACATCCCTGAGTATGACCCAGGAAATTCAGGGAGAGTTGTCACATTTTATTGTCATTGCTGGATACAAATCTTTATTTCTTGCCTGCTAGAGCAATAGTAACACAATGATAAAAGCCTTGGAAAGACAGTGGCCATATCACTAACACAACAAACTCCTTTCAATATAACTTTTACATGACTCATACTCAGAGATTTCTTCTATGCCTTCCAGCAAATTTTAAGCTTACATTAGGAAACACACCCGATCAAAACTGGGAGTGAACAATACTAGTGCTGCTCCTGTGAGCATAGACACTCAGGCAGCACAAAGGTAATTATAACATTCTGCCTTGGAAATGTATCTCCGTGGGGGCACTATGTTCTACAAGAATTTAAAAAACATTCTAAATGGGTTCAAGTTTTACTGCAGCTACAGAACACGCTGAATTGTATTCGCAAAACTTTTGCTTATCTCTGGATATCTAAACTTCTGCTGCTAGAGGAGCACCTTGGGGTCAATGTTAATATTTCCTAAACCTGTAACGCAAATATTTTTCCCCATTCTTGAAAGGAAAGTGGAGGAATTCTCCTCCATCTTCTTCATATTCTTCCATTCAGCTCTTCAAATAGGTCTTACAATAGCGTTTATTCCCTGATTCTGAGTCACAGCTAGATTCCTCACTTTTTTGCTTTTACATAGGGCATATAGAGATTTTGGATGAGATATAGACTATGATTGTGTATTGGGTTTGGCTGAGATGGAGTTAATGTCCCCATACAGTTTTCAGAAACGCTGTGCCTCAGATTGAAGATAANTAGACAGGTACCTCTAGGCTTCTCTATAGATGACATTTACCTTTTCTTCATAAGATGAATAGAGAATCGGAGTTCAGAAGGTTGTGAACATCTTACCAGAGCTGTACTTTCTCTTCAAAGAAGATCCATAGTAACAGTTTGGTACTGTTCAAACTCTCTTTTGAAATTGTGCCTTTTTTTCTTTTCTTTCTTTTTTTTTTGGTATGCTTTATTATCGATCAATAGCTTATGGAGGAAAATTCAAAACTGAAATATGATTGAGCTGTGATAGTCATATAAGTAAACAATACTAGGTTTTGGATAAATGTTTGCAATCATCTCTCTTTTGTCACAATATGAAACTATTAAAAATGAAAAGAGCCTAAAATAATTTTATGTTGAAAGATAGATATAAACACAAAATAATTAAATCTTAAAATTAGAAATAAATTTAAACTATAATCACATAATTATTTTTTAAAAAAAAGTACTAGGTCCTCAGGAGTTTTAATCCCATGTAATTTCAGTATGCTTCAAGGGGACTATACTCACATAAACAAATTACAATTATTTATTTCTTTAATCAAGCAGTTTCCATACTAAAACATTAATAATTATCTTGCTACATACTCTATTATGAGGTGAGGTTTTTGTATTAAAACTCTATGTAAGAAGAAAAGATCCACCTTTTCATAAAGAAGCACAACCCAGGTGCCAAGTCATGGAAATATTTTTTCCAGCAGCAACACACAGATTCTTGGTAATATTATTTAGCATTTGTGAAGTCTTACTTTTCCTTGGGTATCCATGTTCTCAACTGATATGGGTTATGCAGTTTGAATTATTCTCTGGTGAACATGTTTTCTTTAGACAATGCATAACTTTGGTTCCAAGTTTTTTTATCACACAACATTTTCTTTTCTTAACTTGGTAATAATCCAAAGGTTCCTAATCTGCAGCCAGAGTGTACAGCTGGCAGTCATACAATTTGGAAAAAGCAGTAATAGTTCATTTAGCCATCCTTCCTGCCAACATTTCCGAATGTGTACCTTTGCTCAATTTTAGAAAAAATATCATAGAATCATGGAATATCTTGAGTTGAAAGGAACTTTCAAAGATAATTGTATCCAATTACTGATTTACTAGTTTTATCTTTGTGAATAAAAACAACATTTTGATTCAGATTATGGTAGTATATCCTAAAAAGAAAACTGCTGCATTGTCTTTTCAACAGAGAGATGGAAAAAATATAGAGACAGTCCTTTAGTACACCTCTAGACTACTATATTTCAGTACAACATGTGAGAAATCCAAGCAAGAAAGGTGTTTATAAAGTTATGTTTTCTTTTTAAAGTTCATGTAATACTTTTTGTCACAACAACCCCCAGCAGCACTACAGGCTTGGGGAAGAATGGCTGGAGAGCCCAGCAGAGAAGGACCTGGGAGTGTTGCTTGACAGCCGGCTGAACATGAGCCAGCAGTGTGCCCAGGTGGCCAAGAAGGCCAATGGCATTCTGGCTTGTATCAGGAATAGTGTGGTCAGCAGGAACAGGGAGGTGATCTTGCCCCTGTACTTGGCGCTGGTGAGGCCACACCTTGAATAAAGTGTGCAGTTTTGGGCACCGCAGTATAAGAGGGACATTGAGGTGCTGGAGAGGGTGCAGAGAAGGGCAACCAGGCTGATCAGGGGTCTGGAGAACAGGACTTATGAGGAGAGGCTCAGGGAGCTACGTTGTTTAGCCTGGAGGAGGCTGAGGGGAGACCTTATCGCTCTCTTCGACTATTTGAAAGGAGGTTGTAGAGGGGCAGGTGTTGGCCTCTTCTCCCTTGTGACTAGCAATAGGACTAGAGGGAATGGGTTCAAGTTGTACCAGGGCAGGTTTAGATTAGATATTAGTTAAAATTTCTTCACCAAAAGAGTGGTGCTGTATTGGAACAGGCTACCCAGGAGGTGGTGGAGTCACCATCCCTGGAGGTTTTCAAGAAACAGGTAGATGTGGCACTTCAGGGAATGGTTTTAGGGATAGCAGTAGTGTAGGGCTATCAGTTGGAGTTGATAATCTTGAAGGTCCTTTCCAGCCATGATGATTCTATGATTCCTTAACAAAGATAAAACTTCTATTTGTATCATTATGGGACAACATCTATTTGCTTGCAACAGAGCTGACTAGGCTTTCTATTTATCAAAACTTTTAAATTATTATTCATGGAGAAGATGAAGCATTATTTGTAAAATAAAAAATGCATAAAAACATAGGAAAATATTTTATGTCCTCAGGTTATCTGCTGAGAGAGAAAAGATGAAAGAAGAAGTGAGAACGGATCCTGAGAATTAAAGAAATTAAGCAATTAGTGTCATCAAAAAGGAAAATCCCAGCTGGCTGAAAGCCATAATTGGTGCATGAAACAAAAAAGAAACACTTTTAAATATACCTGCTTAGATATCTCAACAGACAAAAGGATGATTAAAATGCTATATCTCAAGCAGATGTCTTCCAAGATATGGCTCAATTGCTCTCTCTTTTCTCCCTCTTATCTATCTACTCACAATTTTTTTCTATCTATTCATGCCTCTGGAGCATTTTTGAAATTACTATGTGGTGATTGTTTGTTTGTTTGACTGTTCAATCTAGAGTAAATTAATTAAAAAATAGAGGGATCAGCTTTAGATCTCCTTGGCATTCAGGAAGGGGTTAACAGGGTAGAATTTGGTGTTATTTCTGAGAAGGTAAAACAAGTAGGACTGTGTCATTATTAGGAAACTGGATTAGAGTATTCTAAGGCATAGAATAGTTGCAGAATTACACTGGGGAAAAAATAAGGAAGAAGAAAAGAAAAGAAAAAAGAGAAAAGAAAAAGATAAAACTTTGGCAGAAAATGAGACTGCTAACGTTTCTTGTCAGTGTAACCATAGTCTACTTCTGTCCCTCTAATTATTTCATTTTAAGCCTTCTAGCAAAAAGAAAACATAACTGTTTCAGCTTTTATTTAAGCCATATTTCTTGTTAAATCTTATTTTGTTATACTTGTGTCCTGGTTTGAATTAGAACAGAACTAATTCTGTTCAGTGATTTTACTTTCCAGCTAAAGCTCCTCTAAGTTACTGTTAAATGTAGTGTACCACATTGGAGTAAAGTAAAATGTCTCACCTGCAGACAGCTGCAGACAATTCAGGTGACCCTAAAGTGACCAACAAGGTATTCCACTCCATTCCATTCCATTCCTGTCATATTTAGTATGAAGCTGAAGGTCAGTTCTAAAACACACCAAGCTTGGACCTTGGATTCTATTACATAAAGCCTAAGACCTAAGCAAGGCAGGGGCATGATTAAGCTATTTAGCACTTAATGAACAGCAAATACTAAAATAAGATGTTTGGGCGTCTACCCTGTCCTTTAAGGCTGAGTACCTGAGCCATCTGGGGTGGTGGAATAGTAAGCCTCCTTGTGAGGATCAGAAGCCCATCTCCACTGTTACAGGATCCTATCCATTCTACCTTCAGTCTTGATCCAAGAGTTCCTGAATCCGGTTCCAGGATCCAGCTCCCTGAGTTTGATTCCCATCTGCTGCCAAGTCCTTCTGCCACAGTACCAGTGGTGACAGTGATGTAGTTGCCATCAAGAGGGGATGGGGGTAGTATTAGTTNCGACTATTTGAAAGGAGGTTGTAGAGGGGCAGGTGTTGGCCTCTTCTCCCTTGTGACTAGCAATAGGACTAGAGGGAATGGGTTCAAGTTGTACCAGGGCAGGTTTAGATTAGATATTAGTTAAAATTTCTTCACCAAAAGAGTGGTGCTGTATTGGAACAGGCTACCCAGGAGGTGGTGGAGTCACCATCCCTGGAGGTTTTCAAGAAACAGGTAGATGTGGCACTTCAGGGAATGGTTTTAGGGATAGCAGTAGTGTAGGGCTATCAGTTGGAGTTGATGATCTTGAAGGTCCTTTCCAGCCATGATGATTCTATGATTCCTTAACAAAGATAAAACTTCTATTTGTATCATTATGGGACAACATCTATTTGCTTGCAACAGAGCTGACTAGGCTTTCTATTTATCAAAACTTTTAAATTATTATTCATGGAGAAGATGAAGCATTATTTGTAAAATAAAAAATGCATAAAAACATAGGAAAATATTTTATGTCCTCAGGTTATCTGCTGAGAGAGAAAAGATGAAAGAAGAAGTGAGAACGGATCCTGAGAATTAAAGAAATTAAGCAATTAGTGTCATCAAAAAGGAAAATCCCAGCTGGCTGAAAGCCATAATTGGTGCATGAAACAAAAAAGAAACACTTTTAAATATACCTGCTTAGATATCTCAACAGACAAAAGGATGATTAAAATGCTATATCTCAAGCAGATGTCTTCCAAGATATGGCTCAATTGCTCTCTCTTTTCTCCCTCTTATCTATCTACTCACAATTTTTTTCTATCTATTCATGCCTCTGGAGCATTTTTGAAATTACTATGTGGTGATTGTTTGTTTGTTTGACTGTTCAATCTAGAGTAAATTAATTAAAAAATAGAGGGATCAGCTTTAGATCTCCTTGGCATTCAGGAAGGGGTTAACAGGGTAGAATTTGGTGTTATTTCTGAGAAGGTAAAACAAGTAGGACTGTGTCATTATTAGGAAACTGGATTAGAGTATTCTAAGGCATAGAATAGTTGCAGAATTACACTGGGGAAAAAATAAGGAAGAAGAAAAGAAAAGAAAAAAGAGAAAAGAAAAAGATAAAACTTTGGCAGAAAATGAGACTGCTAACGTTTCTTGTCAGTGTAACCATAGTCTACTTCTGTCCCTCTAATTATTTCATTTTAAGCCTTCTAGCAAAAAGAAAACATAACTGTTTCAGCTTTTATTTAAGCCATATTTCTTGTTAAATCTTATTTTGTTATACTTGTGTCCTGGTTTGAATTAGAACAGAACTAATTCTGTTCAGTGATTTTACTTTCCAGCTAAAGCTCCTCTAAGTTACTGTTAAATGTAGTGTACCACATTGGAGTAAAGTAAAATGTCTCACCTGCAGACAGCTGCAGACAATTCAGGTGACCCTAAAGTGACCAACAAGGTATTCCACTCCATTCCATTCCATTCCTGTCATATTTAGTATGAAGCTGAAGGTCAGTTCTAAAACACACCAAGCTTGGACCTTGGATTCTATTACATAAAGCCTAAGACCTAAGCAAGGCAGGTGCATGATTAAGCTATTTAGCACTTAATTAACAGCAAATACTAAAATAAGATGTTTGGGCGTCTACCCTGTCCTTTAAGGCTGAGTACCTGAGCCATCTGGGGTGGTGGAATAGTAAGCCTCCTTGTGAGGATCAGAAGCCCATCTCCACTGTTACAGGATCCTATCCATTCTACCTTCAGTCTTGATCCAAGAGTTCCTGAATCCGGTTCCAGGATCCAGCTCCCTGAGTTTGATTCCCATCTGCTGCCAAGTCCTTCTGCCACAGTACCAGTGGTGACAGTGATGTAGTTGCCATCAAGAGGGGATGGGGGTAGTATTAGTTTTTTATATATTTTATTTTACTGTTACTATTTTCATTAAAGTAGTTTTAGTTTTAATTTCCAATCCACGAGGCTCTCTGTCACTGTTATTCCTTTTTCCTTCCTGGGGTGGAGCAGGGGGGAAAGAGAGGATGATGGAGAATATATGCCACTAGATTAGCGGTAGGCCCAGCCCTAATCCCTGACAACTTGGTTAGAGTTAGATTTCAAATTTATGAGGACTACTCTGTGGATACTAGGCAGAACAGAATTATGACGTCTGTGTATTAAAAGAATTGAAAATTCTACAACCTTTATCTTGCAACCAGATGAAATTATTCTACCATAACACGTTTAATGATATACGGTGCATAAAATGTACTATTTTCCTTTGCAGAGGTAATTATGCCAGAAAAACAGTATTAGAGCAAAGGATAAGACTTGAAGTGTGAATCAGAGATTGACATCATCACAGCCCTGACAGAGAAGACATAACAAGAAATCTACAAAATAGATAAATTTCCTAGCTTTTTTGTCACTAAGATCCTGACAAACTTCTTTGCAATGTTCATTACTCTCAAGGGATTAAGAACTCTGGAAGGATGCGAACTGCACCTCACTTCATTGCATGCTGCTGATAAGACTCAGTAATGGCATTAAATAACTATTGCTATAGATTTTTTTAATATTTTGCTTCAGAACAACTATTGCAGGCTACAGTATTGTATAGAAAATTAGACATTTAGAAATACAATAAAAGAAAAAGACAATCCAAAAGGCTTTCCACATATAACTATCCATATGATGTATGTTCTTTCCAACGGTAGACAATATAGCAACACACAATTGTTATAGCCTCCTCAGACAACCTCTTCAAAAGAACCTCAAGGAATGAGCTTTTAAGTACTAACTAGCTTTCTAAAGTTAAAAAAATCTAGATGATTTTTTTTTAGAAAAATCTAAATTCTTTACAAAAAGAGTGGTGAGGCACTGGAACATCCTTCCCAGGGAAGTGGTTGAGTCACCATCCCTGGAGGTGTTTAAGAAACATGTAGATGAGGTGCTCCAGGACATGGTCCAGTGAGGGCAGGTGTTGTGTTTTGTGGGTTTGTTGTTTTGTTGATGTTTTTTTTTTTTGTTGGACTCGGTGATCTGAGAGGTCCTTTCCAACCACGAATATTCTGTGAAAATCAAAGTAGTTATCACTGACTACACTCTACACACTGTTTTAATAAACGATTGAGCTATTTAGCATGATCAAAGCTCATTTAAATTATAAGGCTACTAGATATTCTAGAATGCAGCTTGCAAACTGTTTCTTTAGATTAAATTGTCACAATAGATACATACATATGCCACCTCTAGTAATGAGCATTACAATACATGGATGTTTAAATCAGTGAGTAGTAGTGTACTAATCTCTGGTATGAGATTGGAACTTAGAGTCCCCAAATAACAAAAGAAAATGTTCAACTTGAACAGTTGTCAAGAATTCTCATTTTTCAAGTTGAAACAAATATGAAAGTTAAAAAAATCTTTAACTTACATTTTGTAATACTTTTTTTTTTAATATTGGCTTACATTTGCAACTCAAAAAAATTGCCACTAATGCTTTTCTTTTAAGATTGCACAGTTGTAAAACCATCAGTATCCCTCAGAGTAGGATAGTTGTGAGCAGCAGAAATCCAGCTGACCAACACAAAATTATTCTGTATCCTATGTTAACAATACTGAAGTTGTACTACATCTCCCGGATGAAAGATCATTACATTTCAGTGTCATCTTTCATTTTTTAATCTCCTTTATCTAGGAGTATACGATGAATCAGCAGTTCGGATTTAGCATCTGTTATTCAAGTATAAAGCACAAAAGGATATGATGACCCTGATGTGTTTGCCATTTATTCATCCATATTTGTTGTCCAAACCAGAGGTAGATCTGTTTTCTAGTGGGGTCTTTTTTTTACACAATTGTTTTTATCAGTTTCAAAGCTGGGCTGGCTGAGGCACAAGTAGGTCAAACATCTTGTCAAAATTTGCAGTCTATGACTCAGTTAAGAATATAATTTGCTTTAAGGAACTGGTGCCTCTGTGGTTTGCACTAAACATTAGATAAAAAGCACCCAGATATTTTGAGATGCCTGCAAATGTTTATGGATTGTAACAGGAGACTTTGGTACTAAATACTTGCTACTGCTCTACAGTAAGCTACTTTGTAGTTGCACTAACTCCATTCCTATTGAGCTGTAATTTGTGCATACAATGTAATGTGTGCACAATGTGACTAAGATTTATGTCAGAAGTTCAATATCTTCCAGACGAACTAAAAATTAAATAGTTATCTTATAAAAACATGCCATTTAATAAAAGAGACTAAAAGCCTGCATAAACTATCCTTAGGGGAATAACCAGAGGAACTTAGTTTTTCAGAATGTTCATGTTCAATTCATGTTTGAGAAGTTTTTCAAATATTCTTGCCACCATCTCCAAGTATTTGGAGGGAAGGAGGCTTATCACAAGTAGTNCTGAGCTGTAATTTATGTCAGAAGTTCAATATCTTCCAGACAAACTAAAAATTAAATAGTTATCTTATAAAAACATGCCATTTAATAAAAGAGACTAAAAGCCTGCATAAACTATCCTTAGGGGAATAATCAGAGGAACTTAGTTTTTCAGAATGTTCATGCTCANCTGCTCTATGAGGACAGGCTGAGAGAGCTGGGTCTCTTCAGCCTGGAGAAGAGGAGACTGTGAGGGGACCTCATTAATGTCTACAGATATGTTAAGGGTGAATGTCAGGAGGAGAGACCCAGGCTCTTCTCAATGTCATCCAATGTTAAGACAAGAGGGAATGGGAGCAAGCTGGATCACAGGAGGTTTAGTATTAACATGGGGAAGAACTTCTTTATAGTAAGGGTGATGGAGCACTGGAACAGGCTGCCCAGGAGAGCTGTGGAGTCTCTTTATCTGGAGACATTCAAGACCTGCCTGGACACATTCATGCGTGACCTCATCTAGGTGATCCTTCTCTGGCAGGGGGGTTGGACTAGATGATCTTTCTAGGTGCCTTCCAATCCCTAACATACTCTGATACTATGATTCCAAGTATAAACTGTATACAGTTGCGGAATCAATACTTACAGTTTGAAAACACATTATTTTTACAAATTTTTCAGGTAAGCAAAAAAATATCCACTTACAAAGAGACTAGACCAGATAACAACAGGAAATAGAATGATAGGATTTATTTCTACCACCAAATAAATAGTCCATATACAATGAGGAGTGTTATTAAAGTCATATCTTAAAAATTAAAAAAGAAAAAAGAGAAGTTTGAATCATTGTCTCCTGTTGTATATTTCATGCAATGAAGTTTTTTTCAAACTGTTATTCCTATATGTTTCTATATTACAAAAGTCCTGGAGACAGAAACTCATAGACTGGAGATTTAGATTTTAGATTTAGACTGGAGATTGGGAGGTGGTTCTTNTTATTAAAGTCATATCTTAAAAATTAAAAAAGAAAAAAGAGAAGTTTGAATCATTGTCTCCTGTTGTATATTTCATGCAATGAAGTTTTTTTCAAACTGTTATTCCTATATGTTTCTGTATTACAAAAGTCCTGGAGACAGAAACCCATATAGCATGTACTGCAAAGACTTTTTATTACTCAAGTGGACTTGCATTCTGTAATTCCATTAAGACTCCAATTCAATTATGTTCTGATTAAAAGGTGTTTGTTCTGTTCTAAAGCAGCTACCTGGTCTTATTACTTAGTGTCCTAGTTCCAGCACTCTGAAAAGTAGCAAATCATTATAATCTTTTTTCTCGGCATGCATTTCATGTTTTTACAGATTTCTGTCACATCTTCTTTTAAAAGCACTATGTTATTTTTTTCAATAATGGAAATGACTAGACATGAAAATATTTTTTATTACATTTATCAATTTCTTGTACTGATACATGATTTGGGGGAAAAAATCCTCAGGCTTATCTTTCATCAGCAATAGAAATGCCCTTTATCTCCTTTGTGTGTCTACCAAAGTAACATGATTCATCTAACTTTCTGCAACAGCTTTACTGTTCTTAGATGAACTTTTTATGACACACTGAGATCTTCTGAGCACTCAGGCCTGCATTCAGTTTCATAAATATTGTTAATTTTTTTTCAATCTAGCAAGTCACTCCTTAACTCCTTTTTGAACTACCCTGCTGAGAGTAAATTTATTTTCCTTTACGTTTCTCCTTCTCTTGTGCATGTGTATCACAAAACAGTCTTTACTTACAGAACCACAAACTATTTTCCTTAGAAGCGTGAAACTGGTTCCTATGCACTCCAGCCTGGCCAGTGCATATAATCTATGCTACTTGAAACAATATATATAGGGAACACCAGAAACAACTTTGATGTTCTCAGTATATCTTTTGAACTTATACTTGACTCCAAAGTAGCCAGGAAATGTTAAAAAACCCTATTAATTCCCTGCTTGAGTTGTACAAAGATCTATTTCTTAGTTTTACAGCTTCAAAACAGTAGAATCCAGACACTCTACTAAGTAGCATAATTTGACAAAAGAGACAAACAGCAGAATGCACATACTTGGTACAGGCATTTAATTTTTATTCAAATTAAATTTGAATGAAAACTGAATTCCAAGTTTCAAATCCTTAATTTATAGTATGATGGCAGCAGTGTCTTTTGGCAAAATGGTTGCAAGGACTAAAAATAGAAAAACAGGTCCTGTTCACTCAAGCTCATTCTGAGAAATTAATATTTTGGTCAAACTTCAATAAAATAAATTCATACAAATAACTGAAGAGTCACAAATGTAAAAATTGCAGAAAGCAGATTCTTATAATTGAAATTATCAGTCAAAATTTGTTACAGGCTTTATAAAACAGTTTACACCTTGAATTGACAGCCATGTAACATGTATATGACCTTGCTTCACAGACACAATAAACAGACCATTAAAAATAGAGTAATCAGGTGCTTGCTTGTGCTTTGATTGATTCACTTTGTCATTCACACTAACTGGATGAAGGCTAGGCTCTAGCCTTTTTTCATTGTGATGTCAAAGTAGCTAACAAATCTAATCAAACAAGTGAAAGATAGCACAGATCTGTCACCATCTAGAAAAGATACACTTCTTTTTGCTCTACACTTTGTAGTATTTTATCAGGGGAAATGGAATCTTTCCTACACATTTGTAGTAAATTCAGATGCTTCTTTTGGTTTTATTTCTATTTTTTTGTTGTTTCATTTTGATTTGGGTTTTATTTACTTTATTACTCACAGTGGTTATTTCTTTTCTTGGGAACTTTCTTTGTTCTAAAATGGAACTTAAAATTCATATAGTTCTTTTCATGACTAATACCATTTGATTAAATAGTATGTAAGAAAACACATCAAAATCTATCTTTATTTGAGCTCATCTTCCAAGATAGTTGTGTTGGAATCATACCCAGAGAAGAGAAATCTATCGTCTCGTAAATCACTGATGAAATTCCAGTAAGACCTACGACATGCTGCATTAATATTGAAATACTAATCAACTTGCTAGATCCAAATATTTTTGAGTGTAATATTAAGTTTTCTGTATCTGGCACACAAATTCAGTGAATACTAAAGCTGCAGAAATAATTCAGTACTTCTGAAAACAATTTTGGGATTTGCTTTAGGAATCCCATGAGCAGAATTAAATATAATAACCATTCGTTCCCTACAGTTCTGTGTATCAACATACTACTATCTATCAGAAATCTACTGTTCAATCTTATTGTTTGAATGTAATCAAAATAAAAAATAAGGATCTGACTACAGGAGTTAAGTCTTCAATTCATCGTTTGCATGATTACAAAGTTTTGAAAGGGTAAAAATTGGATATTTACATAAGAATGAATGTCCACCTACTCATCTCAGGAACAGTGATACTCCTACCAATGTTCAGCTATTTCTTTCTTTTATTTCTAATGCTTCACTAAAGTCCTAATTTCTGTAGGAAACAAATTAGATTGGCAAGGCAGACAGCAACTCAAACCCCCCAAATAGTTGAAAGAGGTATTCTTGAGTATTTGTTCTTTAAATTCAGTTTGTCTTTTTATGATTGCTTTCTGAAAGCTCTCAATTGTTCCAAGTCACCAAGTATACTTTTGGCTTGATTGCTTCAGTAGATGCTGAAAATAAATTGTAAAATGAACATCTGATTATCAAATTTGAAGTTTGCCTTTATGCTGGGTTGGTGAGTTACTATGATTCACGTGACATTTGCATTTTGATTGCCTGACATACATTGCTAACACCTATTATAATCAAGCACAGTTGGCAATTCAAACTGACTTACTTAAGTTAGTCAAACCTGTATTACTGCACGGAAGTTAGAGTATAAACTGATTGTAATATTCATAATACACAATTAAAATGACACAGGCCAACTATTATTTGCTAAAGGAATTATTGAATCACTCGGAATAATGGATAAATTTAAGAAATTGGTCACTCTCAAAGAAAGGAATGTGAAATTCATCAAATCATTTCTTTCAAGTTACTTTTAATTTTCAATATTAAAACTTCATGATAATAGTATAGGCCAATCAAATAAAGATTCATGATAATAGTATAGGCCAATCAAATAAAGATTAAAGAATTTACTATACAACATGGAGATAATACTTTGAATACTCCAAAGTGCAAGAGCAGAAGTCAGAAAGTGACAGCAGAACTACAAAAACTCATAAAAATTCCTTGCCCTAGGCTACAATGTAGCTGGTTTAGTAATTATCTACCCTGTAGAGTTAATTTCTAGTGGAGGATGGCGGATATTTTGTAGTCTTATATACTTACAAACATTTTTATCTGATGTGTAATTTGTTAGAAATATATGTATTATTCAGTTTTACTTGGTACCCTATAATAGAGGTGTAAATATTCCTTTCCCAGAATTGTCTATTATGGAATACAGACTAAAAGCATGGTGAATAAAGTTATTAGCTACTTCTTGTCTCAGGTAATAATTATGTAAATACTTCATACCATGCAAATATGTTTGAAAAGTACATAATGGGGGATAGGCAATCAGTTATGAATTGCATCATCCTTAAAAATATTTTCTTCTGGTCAAGCAGACTACCTTAAATTAGACTTATTCTTTCCACTGTCTAATAGTTACCTACAAAACACTACTGAACTGAAACCCAGTAAATCTGCTAACACTTTCTTCAACAAGCTAGCAAAACTTTTATGACGGAACATCTGAACAAGTGGTAACTTGTTCAGAATCCATAAGGAACTGTGGCTCTGTTTTTCAAGTTCGCAGATAGAGCTATGAGAAAAAAAAAATCAGAGCCTGAATCAAACTAATTTTTAGCTGCCAATTTGATGGTTAATAAAAATCATAATGCTTTAAAGCAACCCATGCCCATTTAACTTTATACTGAGGCTACGCAGATGACAACTTCCTCATCAATAAAAATTATATACAGCATCCTATGGAGTTATATAATCAACAGGTCCTGGAGATCATCTTTGCTATAGACTATAAAAAAAATCTTTCTTGAGAGAATTTTCTTCTAGAGTGTTAGGTTTTATGGGGAATTACCAGCACATTTGAAAGTACGTGACGTGAAAATGGCATTCCTTCCAACATGTCAGGAAGCATTTTCATCACAACATACTGAGATTTAGCTGCTTGATTCTCATTAATGTTAATAGGAGTTGCATCCTGGTGGGCTTAACAAAAATGTTGCCCCTTTGAGTTCACATCTGTATACCACATGCCTATTCAGTGCATCGTGAGCGCTGGACTAGTCACAGAAGATACAATACCAGGAGTTTGCTCTGCATTAAATAACTGAGTTGAGGCAGAGATATTATAAATAAAATTTTAAGAAATTGAGATATATAAACCAAGAATTATGCAATGTACTTGTAATGTCTCCAATAAATATGGGTAGTTGTACTTTAAACAGAAGTCATTATTTGAGACAGTGATTATAAATGGTATCTCGGCTGCTGTGTACGGTAATAGGCTAGGGCTGGGCTGACCTTCTTTCTGTTCCTAACTCACTGTGACTTTGGATAAATTGCTGCATTTTCTCTCTCCTGGTTTCCATAACAGTGAAACACAAATGGTGAAACTCTCCTCTGTATTGTATTGCTCATCAGAGAACTCTATAAAAGTAATATTATTATCTATCCATAACTCCACTGAGTGTTGATGTATGCTGATGTCATAACCTAAGAGAAAAATGTATCTATATTTAATGTTAAACATACAGAATTACTGAAACCAAACTACTCAAGACAAATTCAGACATAGTGGACACAGAGTTAGGTTTTAAAGTACAGTCCTAGTCAGCCTACAAAATATATGCTTTCAGCATGATATCAAACAATTTTAATTTTTAACAGAGCAAGAAAGAAATGTTTCTCATAGATGCAAATACTCCTTAAACTGTTTAAGAAGAGGTGAAGTCTTAAAAATCTTAACTTGGGAGAAAATAATATGGAAAAAAAATGATTAGAGAATGCAAAAAATGTAGCACTGAATTACACTTTAGATTCAGTTGCCTACATTCCACTTCCTAATTTTATTTTCTTTTTAATCTGGTATTATTTATTAAAGTAATTCATTGCACTGAAATGTAATTTATTTTAATACTTATATCCTTTGCGTCATCATGTCTATCCTTTAATTGCATGTGGAATGCATAGGCTTTAAGAAGCAAATGACAAATCTTGAAAAGGTGATAACTTTACAGTAATCTGCCCATGAAAGTCACCTTAACATAGAATTTTTTAAAATAATTTTTGCACTTTTTAAATATGTATGCAGACTGTCACTCTAGGCCAAAATCCTGTGAAGACAATTTTAACTCAAAAAATGACATAGAAATCATATGTCATTTTAATTTGTGCTAACATTTTTAGACCTAAGTTATTACCAAAATAAAAGTTAATTTTCCAAATCATTGTTTTTGGAAAAGATTAAAAGAGTGTTAAAACACCTGTATTTCATTTGAATGAAAACTAAAACACTAGTTCTGTAAGAATATAGTATAGTAGTATGGCTAGGCTTTGCGAACGAAGATCCAGGGAGGGCTCCATCCACACTCCCCCTCAGCGCCTTTTCCAAGCGCGCTGATAAAAAGAGGATAGCAGATAGCACCCTCGAGCCTGCACAATGTTTTTTTTTTTTCAGGTGAGACACAGCATGCGCAGAGCTGGACCCACCCTTTAGTCCTAAGGTTCATCTGCCAGGGCCTAGCAAGCTTGGACACTGGCAGCGAGGTCCTTAGGACATAGGTTTTATTAGAGTATCCTTCTTTTAGATGGAAGGCCTTACAGGGCTAAATGAGCTCCATCTGCCCGGGTTTGGAATCAGAGTTGTCCTTCTCCTAGGATGACTGCCAGAAGGCTAATGAGCTCATCCTACCCATCCAAGGATTATAGGAACATGGGTATCACTGCCCACACATTCCTGTGGGCAATGAGTTTAATGCTCCCTCTGCTGTCGGCACAGTTATCTCACCAGGGGCCACAGAAGACCCCAAGTGATTTTCAGGCTGTGCCTTACCCTTCAGAATCATCATCATCATCATGGCTAGGCTTCGCGAACGAAGATCC
>VWZO01000779.1:0-13506 GCA_013396975.1 Bucco capensis
CAGCATAAAAATGATGTGGACTTGTTGGAGCGTGTCCAGAGGAGGGCCACGTAGATGATTAAAGGATTGGAGAACCTCCCCTACGAAGATAGGCTGAGAGAGTTGGAGTTATTCAGGCTGGAGAAAAGAAGGTTTCAAGGGGATCTTATAGCAGTTTTCCAGTACCTAAAGGGGGATTATAAAATAGAAGGGGAGAAACTTTTTAGGTGGTCTGATTGTAATAGGACAAGGGGGAATGGCTATAAGCTGAAGGAGGGGAAATTTAGGTTGGAGATTAGAAGGAAGATCTTTACCCAGAGAGTGGTTAGACACTGGAACAGATTGCCGAGAGAAGTTGTGGACGCCTCATCTCTGGCAGTTTTCAAGGCCGGGCTGGATGTGGCCCTGGGCAACCTGGTCTAGTGATTGGCATCCCTGCCCACGGCAAGGGAGTTGGAACTAGATCTTTAATGTCCCTTCCAACCTGGCCATTCTATGAATCTATGAATCTAAACTGTCACTGTATTCTAGGCCTTGCTTTATTAACTACCATGTAAAATATTTCAGCCTTTTCTGTAGATGGGCAAACAGTTAGAGGCCCGAGCTGACAGGACCTACGAAAAACTAGGTGTTTCCCACCTTCATAAACAAACTGCAAGAACAGGATTATAAGTGAAGTATCCACATTGGACACACATTGAGATGTGTAAACTGAGGGCAAATATATCTAAATTCTGATACTGGTTCTTACTGTCACCACCTGGAAAGAGATGCTGTGATGGTAGGCTTAGAGGAAATGAGACTTACTATAGATTTAAGAGTCTTTTCTTTATTAATTACAGACGAGAATAATCTTGAAAATATTCAGAACTTCAGGTATCCAGTTCCAACTATGTAATCATAAGTAAGTGAGAGAAGTAGGACTGAGCAGAAAATACATATTTGAGCGTAAGTATCACAGGCATTTCCTCACACTAAATTTCCACAGAAAAATGGGTGCTTTCAAATACTTCTCTAATATCCCACGTGACCTGACAGAATTCTGAAGGACTTTTCCTAAACTGGTTTATTTGGCTTTGTCTGATTCTCTGGGTTTCATTGAAATGCAGTATTCCAAATGTAGCAAAATTACTTCTGCAGATATACAAATCCTATTTTCAGTGGCCTTAGAACAATTATTTCAGTGCCTGAGTGTGTTGTAAACTCTCATCTGATTTAACATAAGTAGAATATATCACAGGCAACCAGAAAGGTGCATTAAAACTATTAAAATCCCTTTTTGGGGGCATCGTTTAGCGGGTTGATAGGGCTGGGACAAAGACTGGACTTCAAGGTCTCTTCCAGCTGCAACTGTTCTATGATTCTATGATTTTATAATATATGCACTCACAAGTACTTAATACAGGATTGACTTAAAATTCAGAATGTAAAGGTACATAACCCAGTTTAGCATGAAGATAGGCATTTTGGTGTCATCTCTGGCCCAATCTCCGTATAAATGGAGTTTTAAACTCCATATAAAACATATAACAGTTTAAGGAGGAAAGAGTGCAAATTTTCTATCTAGATCTCATGGTCTAGTGGGACATGAGGGGAGTTCATGGACAGAAATAGAGTTCAGATCCTATTAGGAAGAGAAAGGTTCTAGAAGGAGAAATCTGACCATTGAGTGGAGGGATAGGAGATACATCTACAACTTGCTGGGAACTGTCAGCAAGAGCTGTGTTAGGCATTTAATTCCAGAAGAAGTTGAGAGTTATGTAATCCAAGCAGGGTTGGAGCCTCATGTTATTTAATAAGTAAATCTTACGACATGACCTTCAGTTCTAACTTCCACCTGTCCAGATTAAGTCATGCTTTTGGTTAACATGACACATATTGTAGGTCCAATGCTTTAGGCACCTATGTCTGACATGTCACCTATGGCACCCCACCTCACTGCTGTGGATATGGCCAGGCAGCAGTGTGCTCAAGAGTTAGCTCAGAAGTGGCCAATTTTTGAAACAGCATCAATTTCCAGAAATCGTATTTAAATGCAAAATGAAAATTTAAATTACTACAATTTTTTAAAATAAAATTTACCCTGTGCTCAGGTTTAGCTTCTCCTTTTTCATTTCTGGATTCCTCTTCAAGAATTACAGTAACAGGCAAATAAATCACTTCAGCTCCAGATCTATCATTCAATCTTACCTTTTATAGTAAGCCTAAGTATTCTACTTAGTATAAGTTAATGTAGAAAATGGAATAAAATGACCACCAGAAATAGGCTGAGAATGTGAATAGCAGATTGGCTGCTTCTAGTTATCTTGGGTCAGATTAAGCATGCGTCAAAAGGTCAGCCACACTGGAGGTAAGAGACAGAGATGAGCCAGCTCTTTCCACCTGCAAAAGACCAAAAGAAACAGCTGAAGCACGAAGCAGCAAACATACACAAATTTTTAAATTGCTTAGACTAAGATGAGTTAAATGTGATCATTTTCTAATGATTAAAATGCTTACACTGAGCAAAGCTTGTCAAAGCTGGATCCTGCACCCCTCAGCTTGGTTCCTCTTGCCTGACCCCTTATCATAGAATCATTTTGGTTGGAAGACGCCTTTAAGATCATCAAGCCCAACACAACACTGGCTGGACACCACAAAACCATGTCTTTCAGCACTACATCTACATGTCTTTTAAATACCTCCAAGTATGGTGACTCCACCACTTCCCTAAGCAACACTGTTCCAGTGCTTGGCAACCCTTTTGGTGAAGCAATCTTTTCCTAGTATTCAACCTAAACCTCCCCTGGTGCAACTTGAGGCCCTTTCCTCATGTTGTATCACTAGTCCACCAGGGAGATGACTGAGCCCCACCTTGCTGCAATCTCCTGATTGGTAATGATAAGGACTCCCCTCAGCCTCTTTTTCTCCAAACTAAACAACCTCAGTTTCCTAATCTGCTTCTCATAACCCTTGCTCTCTAGACCTTTCACCAGCTTCATTGCCCTTTGATACCCTTATCAGTATCTAGTGGCCAGTCTAAGAAAGCTAGGAAGGATTCTCACCCTGCTGAGCAATTAACCTACTAATGTTTCATCATTGTCGTCTCTACCTTTCTTCATTTAGATTATTTTTCCACATAATCACTATTTTCCTTCATTCTCTACTGCTGCAGCACCCCACCTCTGTGTGGCACTGGCCTTTATTTACCATTGTGTCGCATGAGCGGGCAGCTCAGAGTTCATATTTCCAGTGGCCTCCCTGAGTCTGGAAAGCAGTGGTTGCCCAGCTCCAGTCCAGGCCCTCCGGCCTGCCTAACATTGCTCAACACCTCAACTATTCCACACATGGGTTAGTGGTTTTAAAACACCTTCTCTTTTGGCTGGCTGGGGCAGGGGGGAGGGTAGTGTGGTAGCACCACCCATACCCCACGTGGGGCACTACCCACCACCCCAGAGTACGCTAATGGCTGTTCCACCAGGGAAGTTTCAGTCCCACGAGCCACAGGCCCTGGCAGTGGCAGCACAGGCCTGGCCAAGCTGGGCTCCCAGAAGGGCTTCTCCTTCCTTTTCCACCCTCTGCCCTTCCTCTCTGAGCTCTTAAGAAGTAAGATGCGTTATTAACCTTAGGAGAATATTTTGGCATTTGGTATGTACGTAACATTTTTTAAAGCTGCATGTTATTTAGTGTTTGCTTTTTGGTTGAGGTTTGTTGCTTTTTTTTTTTCTAGTTTGGTTTGACTTGTTTTTTTCCCAAGGTAGATGAGGATTGTTACACTAATTTTATGGGGGAAAGTAGATATATTTGTGGTGTAAAATTCCTAAAAGGCACAAAGTTATCCAAGGTAGGACTTGATGAGGCACAGCATCACCTGCACTTGATCCTGGAAGAGTCCAGTGTGCTAGATGTCACTGTGTTTCCCCACCCTTCATTTCAATGTTTGAGTGTGAAACATTCTGCTTTTGCAGATACCCAGCAATGCTCAGGTCTGACAGGGCTGATTAGTCAGCATTTCAACTAGCTACCTTGCACATGTGTTTTGATGTAGGCATGCTTCAGGTTCAGACCAGGCCCAAAATGTAGCAGTTTTTTAAAATGTAGCAGTGAACTGTAACTGTACACCTTTAATTCTGTAAGTTTTGGCTGGGAGCATTCACCCAGGTCATGGGAAGGCTCATGCAATTCTATTGTCTGCCTGAAGGCAAATTAGACATATATGTTCTTCCTAATTAGCCTCTAATTAGATTCTTTCTAGCACTCTTCAGCTTCCTTCTGAACCTATGTCACTGCACAAGAACTTCTTAAAATTGACTGAGATGGTAAGAGTCAGGAACTAGAGGGGAGGGCAAGAAGGGCCTCCAAGCTCTTCTCCAAGGATGGTTTATGGATTGAACATATATGTAGTCAGAATATGGAAACTGCCTAGAGCAGATCTCCTCCTTCTGCTCCTTTGGCTCCTATACAAAGCATCACACAACCCCTAATTAGGCTGAAACATGTGTCTCATTTAGTGACTCTTGGACTTCTTTATTCATGTGGAAGAGCTGTAACAGAAGAGTGCCTTCAGGCCAAAATAACCAATGCTTAATGCTTCCACAGTTAGTGGATATTTATGAGATAAAAAGGTTTGGTATTGCATTGTACAGAAAACAGATTTAGGTATAGCTGGTTTACATGCCAGCTTAATGTGCTCAATGAAGACTTTGCTGGCTTTCTCTCCAGAAAGAGATGGGTAGGGGCAGAATTTAAAAATCTAACCTGCATGGGGATTTCTGTTTTGTCAGTCCTTAGGTGCCACTGGAGATCTTTTATGGATTCAGAAATCAGATGGATGTCTTTCTACATGCACTGCATGGAGTGGTTTTTTTGGTCTCCTGCTTCCACTCTAAAAGCCCTTCATGAATGTTAGCCTGTGTGACAGCCATTCTTCTGGGTTGAGTTGGAGCCATCTTGTATAAGGATAATCAGCAGATAATTATAGCAGGGCAGTTTGGAATATGCTTAGTCATTGTTTATAAGAAGCAGAGGTTTAGGTGGGAGAAATGAGGAAGCAGAACTCACCTGTGCAGCAGTTATATCCATATATGGTTAGTTGTTTACTCAATGGCTCATGACCCTCAGATTGGCAGGGAAACTGTGTGGAGGCTTTACATCTGGGCATAAAAAGTATAAAAGGGACAGCGCATGCTCAATAAAAGCTTTTGGCTATCAACCAGGAGTTGTTCATATGCTACAGATAATCACTTGACCTGGGATATATATGCAAATGAGCCCTAGGAGTTTACTACCAAACTATGAGTCAGTGAAATGGCTAACTTACGAACAGCCTCACAGGAACTATTTCAGAAAGTCTGCTAGCTACTTTCCTACCTTCTTCACTTGTTAGATCTCCTTTGCACAACAGGTGCTACAGTACAAAACTATGTCAGCTATACTTGTGAGTGTGATTTTCACATTTTTCTCCTCCACCACCACCTTAAGAGCTAACTCAAATTTTGTTCTGATCTAAAGACTATTTCAAAGAAATTCAGAAGGTATTCTTTCAACATCTCAATTCCAGAGAAGAGTGAAGCAGGTTTCTAACTTCACTTAAATACTAGGCAGATTGTCTGTCTTTTGTACTATACTTCTGGTCCTTTTGTTACTTGATGTTTCCAGCTTGTTACCTTTTCATTGTTTTTTAAAAATGTATGTGCAAAAAACATACTTGCAAAATCAAACATCTCTGCTACCAGTTCCGCTTTGCTTCACATTTTTAGGCACCTCTCTATACATTCTTTTAATAGTTCCTTAATAAATAATTTGCCTAGATTGGGCCCCAGAAATGCAGACGTGGCAACCATGCCATTTGCTCTCCGGCTAGCCATTTAGTCATCTTTGCTGACTTGAGCTACTGAACCTTTAATGCTGTTTTTTGCCTGACCACTATTTCACAGGCATGACAGTGTCGATATAGAAAGGCTAGCCTGAGTGACTGACTTTGGGTGGTTTGTGTAGCTTTGAACAAGCATCTCTGCTGGGAAAGGACTGTAGCACGGAGTTGAAAAAAAACACAGGAATATTTACGGTCCTCACTGAAACCTCAAGAAGCTCATTTCCTTAGGACCTGGAGAAGCATAAGAAACTTTGCTGGTCCTCTTCTCAAGCCTAGCTCTGAGGGTGTCTCTGCCTTCATCATCCCCTATCAGACACAGGTAGAGGAGCGGGGACTGCCCAGGGCTGGCAGATGGACCAGTGCCCAGTGCTGGGGCACTTCACAGAACAACCCGCTCATCTGGCTGCTCAGGCAAAGAGCAGAGCAGCATGGCTCTGCTTGAGAGGGAGACACTCAAACAGTGCTAGCAGCTAGAAACAACTGAGCTGAGGCACAGAGCTGGAACCTGGAGCTACAGCACCTTCGCTGTGCCTATCCAGTTTACTGCTGTCCCCCAGAAAAATAGCCCAGAGCATCTTTTAGTCTGTATTTGCACATTTATTTTTCTGTCCCGGAGACTGCTTTGTTTTAAAGAACTGATATAATAAGAATAGAGGAATCACATTCTGAGGGAATATCAAAACAAATAAATACAAACAAATATCTCTAGATGATGAACAGGAACTAGATCGTTACCTCCCATAGGTACCTTCTGATTACCCAAACTACAGTGGCTGGTTTTTATGGTCCTTCTGTGTAGCATATGAAAGGGGCAGACTCCAGCAGCTGGTACAACCAGAAGAAGACAACTTTATCGTGCAAAGCAGCCACTTTTATATTTCACCAAGCCCAGATACAGACACTGCTGTACTTTCTCACAGAGCCCAGCATCAGCCTTAAGCAAACACACAGCCATATATGGTTATAATCTCCAAGCTGATAAGCATGCTTTTCTCTTTTCTTGTTTCCCTCTACATGTTCCCTCTATATTAGGGAACTTACAAGAAGGCTGGAGAGGGCCTGTTTGCCAAGGCCTGTAGTGAAAAGACAAGGGGCAATGGTTTTAAATTGGAGAGGAGTAGATTTAAACTGGACATTAGAAAGAAGTTCCTCACCACAAGGGTGGTGGAACACTGGAACAGGTTGCCCATGGAGGTGGTTGAGGCCCCATCCCTGGAGGCATTCAAGGCGAAGCTTGACAGGGCTCTGGGCAACCTGATCTAGTTGGGGATGTCCCTGCCCAGTGCAGGGGGGGTTGGATTAGATGACCTCCAGAGGTCCCTTCCAACCCAAACCATTCTATGATTCTATGAACACCTGGTCTTCTTTGCTTTCCCATGACACTGAACAAACAGCCTTGGTCCTCCTCCCCCACAATTTTGCTTTGTCGGTCATTAAATGCCTTAGGTTTTCCCCATCAATAATAGCAACTGTCACAGTACTCACTTGCATTATTCGTCATTTTATGTTGGAAAATGCTATATTTGTGTTAAATATCCTAGCAACTTAAGGGAGAGGATAAGGAGTGAAAAGGGGCACATTCATTAATTATCTGGTGAATTAAATTGTTTCTTTTTTAGATTGTAATTGGCTAGAGAGGCCCTATGAAGAACACTATGTTTGCACTGCTCAGCATTTTATGATCACGAATGCATATATTAAGATGGCTTAGAGCCTGGGCAAAAACTTGGAGCATTTTTTTGTTTGCTTCAGAAAGTAGATTTGATCTAATCAGATAGCAGTGATACAAATTTTCTCAATAGCAGTTGGTCTGTATGTGACCAGTCTAAGAACAAAGGCTTACTGTTTGTGATATCTCTTTCAAGATCTTTTCTATGGCCTAGATAAATACTACAATCAAACTCCTTGTCAGTAGGCCTTCTGTTAGATTAGAAGAAAAAGGGTGGTCTTTGAAGGTCTTTGGAGTTTCTTTTTCTGAGAAATTTTACCAAGCACCAAATCCAAATAGTCCTTCACAGTTAATACATATCACCAGCCTCTAAGAGAGATGCCCACAATCATTGCCATGCATGAAGAAAAGACAAATGATATCAGTATAATAGATGAGGATATTTTATTTGTAATGAACTATCTCCAAGAAGTAGGAATGATTTAATTCCCTACAGAATTGCGACACGTGAATCATAGAATGGTTTGAGTTGGAAGGGACCTTTAGGGGTCATCTAGTCCAACCCCCTGCAACAAGCAGGGACACATATAACTAGATCAGCTTGCTCAGAGCCCTGTTTAGCCTGACCTTGAATCTTTCCAGGGATGGAGCATCTACCTTCTTGTTATTCTTTGCATCCCTTGCTGAGTTCAGCTCCAGCTGTGTTTTGGCCTTCCTGGCCCCATACCTACACAACCAGGCAATACCCTTATACATTTCCCAGGATACCTGTCCCTGCTTCCAATGCCTGTGCAGTTTCTTCAGTTTGACCAGCAGGTTATGACTCAGCCATGCTGGTCTCTTTCCCTCCTTGCCAAATTTCTTACACTTGGGATCAAGAGCTCTTGCATTCTATGGAAAGCAAAGATCTGCCAGCTCTGTTCTGCTCCCTTGTCCCTGAGAACCATTTCCCAGAAGGCCCCGTTGACTAATTCCTTGAAGAGCTGGAATTTTGNCAGCTCCAGCTGTGTTTTGGCCTTCCTGGCCCCATACCTACACAACCAGGCAATACCCTTATACATTTCCCAGGATACCTGTCCCTGCTTCCAATGCCTGTGCAGTTTCTTCAGTTTGACCAGCAGGTTATGACTCAGCCATGCTGGTCTCTTTCCCTCCTTGCCAAATTTCTTACACTTGGGATCAAGAGCTCTTGCATTCTATGGAAAGCAAAGATCTGCCAGCTCTGTTCTGCTCCCTTGTCCCTGAGAACCATTTCCCAGAAGGCCCCGTTGACTAATTCCTTGAAGAGCTGGAATTTTGCTTCCCTAGAATTCAGGGTCTTGGCTATAATTCTCACCTGTCCTATATCCTTCAGTACTGTGAACTCCACTAGTGCATGATCACTACAGCCCAGGCTGCCTCCAGTCTNTCTTCAGTTTGACCAGCAGGTTATGACTCAGCCATGCTGGTCTCTTTCCCTCCTTGCCAAATTTCTTACACTTGGGATCAAGAGCTCTTGCATTCTATGGAAAGCAAAGATCTGCCAGCTCTGTTCTGCTCCCTTGTCCCTGAGAACCATTTCCCAGAAGGCCCCGTTGACTAATTCCTTGAAGAGCTGGAATTTTGCTTCCCTAGAATTCAGGGTCTTGGCTATAATTCTCACCTGTCCTATATCCTTCAGTACTGTGAACTCCACTAGTGCATGATCACTACAGCCCAGGCTGCCTCCAGTCTTGACATCACCAATGAGTTCACTTGCATTGGTGATCATCAAGTCTAGTATCTAGTAGACCCTCTGGTATGCCTGTCTATGCCTGGCTTAAGAAGTTATCTTCAGTGCACTCCAGGAGTCTTTTGGACTGCCTACAGCTTACTGTGCTACTTTTCCAGAAGATGTTGGGGTGATAAAAGTCCCCCAGCAGGATAAGAGCCTGTAGGTACAAAGCTTCCTGTAGCAGGAGTAAGAAGGCTTTGTCAGTAGGCTCCCCTTGATCAGGTGGCCTGTAGTGGACACCAACCACAAGGTTCCTTCCCTTTGTTTCCTCAGTCTCTGATTCTCACCCATAAGCTTTTGACCCACTCATGGCTACAATTCTTCAGTAACAGCTCTTCAGACTCTATCCATTTCTTGATGTAGAGGGCAATGCCTGCACCCCTCCTTCCTTGCCTGTCCCTTCTAAACAGCCTGTAGCCATTGATAGTCACACTCCAGTCATGAGATTCATCCCACCAAGTTTCAGTAACAGCAACTAGGTTGTAACTTTATAGCAGCATGGTAGCTTCTGACTCCTCTTGTTTGTTAAAGAGTTTGTTAACTCTTGCATGTGTTGGTAAAGAGGCATTTCAGCTAGGCTGTCGGTTGTGTCAGCTTCTGAGAGGAACATTCCTTAATTCTTTTGAGGTATTTCACAAATGTTTCCCTGTTGGCTCCTATTAGCTCAGGAGCCCCTGGCTCATCCCCAAAAGACTTCAACTGTGCCATTGTGTCCCTAGTATGCCTCAGAGCAACAAGTTGAGATCCTTGCTAGCACCCCATCCCTCTAACCATGGCGTGTTGTCCCACAGCTTGTCACAGCAAACCAGATATTATCCCACTCCCCTCTCGAGTCTAGTTTAAAGTCTTGTTGATGAGACCCACGAGCTATCAGCAAGACCTCTACCTTGGACTTCCAGAGGGCTGACTTTGGACTATTGAGGACACTAATTCAGAGAGTCCCTTGGGGAGAAGCCCTCAAGGGCAAAGGGGCCCAGGAAGGCTGGGCTTACTTTAAGAATGAATTGATGAAGGCACAGGAGCAGGCCATCCCTGTGTGCCGAAAAATGAGCCGGCGGGGAAGAAGACCAGCCTGGGTAAGCAAGGAACTTTGGAAAGAACTCAGGGAAAAGAAAAGAATGTATCAACTTTGGAAAAAGGGACAGGTGAATCAACAGATGTTTAAGGATACTATAAGGTTTTGTAGAAAGAGAATTAGAGATGCAAAGGCTCAGTTTGAACTTAACCTGGCCAATTCTACCAAGGATAATAAAAAGTGCTTTTATAAATACATTAATTGCAAAAGGAGGGCCAGGAAAAATCTGGATTCCTTGTTGGACAAAGGAGGGAACATAGTAACAGAAGACAAGGAAAAGGCTGAGATACTGGGCACCTTCTTTGCCTCAGTCTTCAACAAGAAGACTGACTATCCTCAGGACAACTGGATTCCTGAGATGGTAGATAGGGATGGGGAGCAAAATATCCCTCCTGAAATCCAGGAGGAAGTAGTTAGAGACCTGCTGTGTAACTTAAATCCAAATAAGTCTATGGGTCCAGATGGGATCCATCCTAGGGTGCTTAAAGAGTCTCCACTCCAGGGTTTGCAGCTGCTCGCCGCTCCGGGGTCTGCCGCTGCCCGGAACCTGGTGGGGTGTGCACCATTTCCGGCAGTGGTTCCCTCCCACTGTGCTTGCCAGAGGCTGCTCCCTGCTGCCGCTACAGCCCACACAGCTCCACTCCAGGTGGGCACTGCTGGGCAGGGTTGTGACCTGCCGCAGCCGGCTTGGCTCCTCTCCTACCTGCGGCTCGGCCGGTGAAAAGGCCTACCCCCACCGAGGGTTTACAAACAAACACATTAACGGTCGGGAGGGTGAAGGGGGAAAAGACAGATACCTCTGGTAATTTACATACCCTATAACAGGAAGATGAACTCATGAATTATTTTGGAATAGAACATTGCTTGCTTGGTTTTGGTTGTTTAACCCAAATCACTAGTTTAGCTAAAATCCATAACCAGACTTCATCTTTAAAGCCCAGTATTGAGCACAGAATTAGAAACTGACATTACTGGCTTCTACCTCCCTTTGTCATTATATGCCTCTGGCATAATGTTACATCCAATCAGTCCAATCAATTCCTCTTGTTTTGTAGAATTGGAGAACTGTAGTTAATTCCTAGGTTCTTCTTGTAGCATTTCCTTCTACTTTGAGGTACCAGTTTCCAAAATCACAGCCTCTAGCTTCAGAGGCTTTGACCCATTCTCAGAAAACTTGAAAGTCATAAGTAACCAGGCCAAATGTTCTAGATACTTCAGAGGAAGGCTCAGTCCCATGACATATAAACTACTTTCCATCATGTGGGGTTTTCTTATTCTTTCTTTTTTTTTTTAAGTCTGTTTTATTCTTAGACTTTTATTTTTATTCTTTATTTTTATTCTTAGACTTTTTATTCTTTTAGACTTACCTTTACATCCAGACTAAGTAGCAATGTGGAAAGAGAACAGATGCAGTAGGTCATACTAAGGTAGGAGTTAAATTCCTTTTATATGCTGATGCACTTGGTCCATGTCTAAGTCAAGGTAGAGTGAAAAGAGAAAGGGATTGAAGAAAAGAAGATTGGAACTAAGATCATTCATTGACATATCAAGTCTCAGGTCAGGAGCAGAGTCTTGCATAGGCTTCTGCAGTGCTTCTGGGTGTGCTCAGCCATCTCACACTGCTAAACTGTGAGACCATTTCAGCCCTAACTGCCAATAAGATGTATGTTGTTTGTTCATTGTATCTTACAGGTCAGTTTTCTCAGCATGGAAGAATGGTAACAGACTGTTGGGTCTACCATAACCCCTTTCCCGGAGCCATTCCAAGCACCTTATATGCAGCATGACCAAAAATTTGTTACAGATGTACAAAAATCAGGTACTCAAACTTTAATATTAGGACATGAACATTTGCCTCAGAAGTAAACTGGATTTGAAAGAGGAAGGGAGAAAAAGAAAGGATGTCTTCAACTTTGACAGGATTCTTGTTCCAGAACTAGTGGACTGAATCAAGAGCCCTTTGAAACCTCAAAGTCCTCCTACCCAGGATTATCTATGCTGAGTCGGGCTTAGGATGAAACTAAGCAAAAATGTCCTCTTACCCAAAGGTTCCAAACTCCTCCTGTCCATTGTTTTTCTTTCCCAATGGCTCTTTCATGCCCATGTGCTATCAACCAGCACCCACAGGTCCCTCTCCACCAGGCAGCAATCCAACCATTCTTCTCCAAGCCTATGAAGTTACATGGGATTGTTGCATGGGATTATTGCAACCGAAGTGTAAGAACCTGGCACTTGGCCTTGTTGAAGCTCATCCCATTGGCCTCAGCCCACCAATCCAGCCTATCTAGGTCCCTCTGAAGTGCCTCCCTACCCTCAAGCAGATCGACACTCCCTCCTATCTTGGTGTCATCTGCTTCACCAAAAATTGAAAACTCTTATCATCTTGTGGTTGATATGCCCAAGATGGCCTCTGACAACCACATCTCCCACTAGTCCCTCTCTGTTAGTAAACAGCATGTTCAGCAGGGCACCTCCCCTGGTAGGCTTGCTCAGGAAGTTATCTTCCACACACTCCAGAAACCTCCTAGACTGCTTCCTCTCTGCTGTATTGTACTTCCAGCAGACATCCAGTAGGTTTAAGTCCACCACAAGAACAAGAGCTAGCGATCATGAGACTTCTGCCAGCTCTTGCAGAGTGCCTTGTCTGCCTCCTCATCCTGGTTGGGTGGTCTATAACAGACTCTCACCAGGATATCAGCCTTGTTGGCCTTCCCCCTAATCCTCACCCATAAGCATTCAACATTATCCTCACCATCAAGCTCAACACAATCAAAGCACAGCCTGATATACAGAGCCACCCCTCCTCCTCTCCTTCCCCTTTTCAGGGGAAAGCTGGAATTCAGAGGCTGGACTCAGAAGCGAGAAGCAGCAAAGCTGGGCCCAAAGCAGAGTTGCAAGGGAAGTGAAGAAGAGGGCACAGAGAGAACTGCCCCTTAAATTTATACTGAGCATGATGTGTATGAAATGGAATACTCAGTAGGTCAGTTTGGGGTCACCTGCCTTGCCTGTTCCTTCCCTATATGTGCAGGATCTCACCCTGCACCCCCCTGACTTCCCAGTGGAATAACAAAGGGCTTACCTTCCAGTCCTTAGCTGTAACCCAAACATTTTAGGCCTAAGCTATTAGAAGCTGGCAATGTTTTGAAAACATACTGCCAGCTTTCAGAGAAATGCAG
>VWZO01000781.1:5338-17817 GCA_013396975.1 Bucco capensis
TGCTCTGGTGAGACCTCATCTGGAATACTGTGTCCAGTTCTGGAGCACTCAATACAGAAAGGACATGGACCTTATGGAGTGGGTCCAGAGAAGGGCCACAAAAATGATCAGGGGGCTGGAACACCTCTCCTATGAAGACAGGCTGGGGGAGCTGGGATTGTTCAGCCTGGAGAAGAGAAGACTTCAGGGGGACCTACTAGTGACTTTCCAGTACCTAAAAGGAACTTACAAGAAGGCTGGAGAGGGCCTGTTTACAAAGGTCTATAGTGAGAGGACAAGTGGCAATGGTTTTAAATTGGAGAGGAGTAGATTTAGACTTTATATTAGGAAAAAGTTCCTTACCATGAGGGTGGTGGAACACTGGAACAGGTTGTCCAGAGAGGTGGTTGGTGCCCCATCCCTGGAGGTATTCAAGGTGAGGCTTGACAGAGCTCTGGGCAACCTGATCTAGACGGGAATGTCCCTGCCCACTGCAGGGTGGTTGGACTAGATGGCCTTCAGAGGTCCCTTCCAAGCCAAATTATTTTATGATTCTATGAATTTCAGTGGGTTTTGATCAAGTTCTGTCTTTTTGACAGATAGCTGTTTAATAGGGAGAGATGTAGCATCTTGAGCAGCCTTGTTTACATCACAGTAAATAATAAAAGCAGTAGGAAAGTCATGAGTGCTCTGGATGCTGTTTGGGAATGATCCCTGTCCTTTTTCTTCACCTCTAGTGGTTTTTTTTCTGCTTCCCAACAGGTCTTATTCCAGAAAACAAGAACCAGAATTCAGGTTGTGTTATACTACCTCAGTACCAGTTTAGAGACAAGTAGACAATTCAGAAGAATCCTTGAAAATGTTTAGGTTCATTCCCATCATAGTCGCAACATATCAAAACAAATATAATGAACTTCTGGTACAGGGGCAAACCTATAATATGTCACAGGAAAAGTCTGGAGAATTCAAAGGTGTTCACAATTTCCTGTCTCTCATAAGCAAATTTACCAAAGAAAAAGACAAAAGCGATCTCATAGGCCAAGAAAGTGCATGTCATCCTGGGCAACACAAGTTAAAAAATGTGTATTGCTTCTTTGACATGATTGATAATTTTTTTTAGTCCCAGAACTGATCACTGAATTTATGCAGAAGGGACTCCTGCACAGCGTCTGCACGTTTTCTCACTAATGATGAACAACAACCGATACCAGGAAGAAATTAGGTGGCCCCCTAGCAATGCAGGTGTCATGGACCTAACCAGTATTCTGGACAAGGACAAACTGTACATTTTGATAGATGGGACTGGGTCCAGTGAAGGCTGAGCTGAGTGTGCCTACATTTTCACCTGCCTTTCCTAGACCCAAAACCTTTCACTGTAAGTATTTGATTCCTATTTTGAGAAACATGAAACATAATTCACTAACCAAAATGCAGATCTATTATACATTTGCCATTTTTGACAGTTATTCATGTTTTCTTTGGACAAGTGTTGTATCAACAGGCACAGTAGTAGTGACTTTCTACAGTCTGTGATAGGATCTTTCCAAGTGTGAAATGTTGTTTTTCAGGTCAAAGCTCAAATACTTGGATATTACAGCTGTGGCTGGCATTGAAAACTTGACCAGAAAAGTATAAAACAGAAAAATCAATCTTTCTGTCTTTTTAAGACAAGCAGCACTGTTGTTATTTTCTTACATAATACTTGTCATGGAATACTTTTTTAAAAAAAATATTTCAAGCCCTATACCCTTGTTCTTTTTCTTCAGATATTTACATTTATATACTGCCTATCATACTCCTGCCACTGAGCAAAGACATTTCTGAAAGATCAAGTAGAAATCAATTCAGGCTCTAAGAAATGTGAAGACTAGGTTTGTTGAGTAATCAGCATTTTCTCTGTGTGGCCAGGTATTCTGTATGGCTATTTCAGGTCTAATCATATGCACAATAAATGCAAACATAAAACAAAAATTCTTGGTGTTAACATCTCCAGTTTCCATCTGCCTCAAATCAAACTTTCTGCATTGTTTCGGAATTCTAAATACATTTTAAAAGAAATTATTTTTTCTAAAACATGTTGAAACATTTTCTTCTGCAAACATAAAGATTTTAAACATTATGTATGATCACATTCACATGCGTACACTGCAGTTACTAACTCGATTTTGCCAAGATTTCACTTGAATTCACTAGTTTCTACTGACAGAACCCAGCATTTTTCAGTCAACCAAACGTGTACACCTTATTTTTATCCTCAGTCCATGGGGAAAAAGGCACTTCATTTTCAACAGTTTGAGCTGTAATTGAGTAACATGCTGCCAAAGTGTGAAATATCAACACCAATATTCTTAAATCCATTTGGAAGTCTTCAGAACTAATTAGTTGGACAAACCTCACTCCAACTTTGCAGCAGACAATTCTGCAGGCTCAGCTTTACTGGCTTTCTAGATTACAAGTTTAGATGAAAGAAAAAGATCTGCCATACAATTAATCATTATTGTGAGGGTATTGCAGTTAGTTCTGTTCTAGCTGAGAGAAAAAGATCTGCCATACAATTAAACATTATTGTGAGGGTATTGCAGTTCGTTCTGTTCTCCTTTCTCCCTACCCAGAGTTATGTGAAAGCTTGTGTCTTACAAGAACTTTCCATGTTTTACTTTCTGCCTTGCCATTCTGTGATATTTTTCATTGGTTCCACACTTAAAAAATATTGGTGACCAGAACAGGGTCTAGCATGAAAGGCCGTGGGTGTAGACAGGATTAGTAGACTAGGCTAGGGAAAAGATGTTATCTTGCTATGCATCTCACATCCTTAGAAATTCCAAGCTTGGAAGGCACTTGCATTATAGATGCTTAGATATTCTTTCCCTTTCCTTGGTGACTTCATCCTTGCATTTGAACAGTGAGGAAAATGCAGGTTTAGCAATGCAGAAAATAGTCAGATTTCCTGGGGCTATGTGATGATCTTTGTATTTTATTTTTAGGAGATGGAGGATTAAGACTGTAGGATTGTAAAACTAATTTGCTCATTTTTGAAAGGAAAACTATATAATAGTCTTGAGGCAAACTAAATTTCCAGACAGACCAGGGAGATTCATCTATCCGAGATTATGCATTTCTCACCTGGTTAGTCACTAAGTCAGGATATGAAAACCAGCCTAAATTCTCTCTTCTGAGCCACAAAGACTCATACTCTCATTCCATCCAAGAGAAATATGAATTGTTTGAGGCTGGGAAAGTAATGGGATGAAGCATCACCAAACACTTGTTCTTATGTTTTTCACTACTGAACACTCTTAGATCAAACTGACATTTTCTCTGACCTGCTAGGATCATTGCTACACTCTTATACGAAAATTCTAAACTATTACTAGCTATTTCATTCCATACATATGTCTCAATCTTTTTCATATAAAAATGAATAGATCCAGTGCTAATTCACATTTGAATGATTTCTGGAGATTTTTAGCTTCTTTTCTGGTAGAGATTTCTGCCCAGCACTCATTCCTTTCTAGCCTTTCTCTATCTTTTGGATGTTTTGTTGTTGTTTTTGTTGGGTTTTGTTTGTTTGTTTTTCTTTTCCCCTCATTTTGGATCCACAATATACTTGTAACACAGGAGATACACTTCCAGGCAATATCATTCTTGCTTTGAAAAAAAAAGTTGAATAAAGAGAAACATTGTCCATGCAGTTGTCTAGCTGCAGAGCAAGCAAAGCACGTGAGGTTTCTAGGTCTATTGTTTCCAACCTGTGATTATGTTACATCATAGATGCGATGCTAAATAAATCAACCTTTCATTTCATTTAAAAAACATTATGGAATCACAGAACTGCAGGTTGAACTCTGAAGTTATCCTTCTCTACTGCAGACTGTACCCTTTTGTCTTTATATTGTCAAAAACAAGACTGATGAGTCTGTAAAAGCATCTTTATACTAGAAATGTTTCTACAGAAATGGCATCAGGATCTGACTGAATTTGATACTCAAAGCCATGTGATCTTGCATCAGCCAGCAATAGTTCTGGATCTAATCTAATGAGAATGTGGAAGTGTTAAACCCTTAACATCATTATAGAATCATAGAATCATAGAACAGTTACAGCTGGAAGAGACCTTGAAGATCATCGAGTCCAGCCTCTTTCCTAGCCCTATCACCCCACTAAATGATGCTCCCTAACACAACATCCAGCCGTCCCTTAAACACCTCCAGGAACGGTGACTCAACCACCTCCCTGGGCAGCCTGTTCCAATGGCTGACAACCCTTTCAGGAAAGAAATCCCTCCTAATATCTAACCTGAACCTCCCCTGGCGCAGTTTCAATCCATTTCCCCTTGTCCTATCACTCTCTACCAGGGAGAACAGACCAATTCCCACTTCTCTACAACCTCCCTTCAGGTAGTTATAGAGAGCGATGAGGTCTCCCCTCAGTCTCCTCTTTTCCAGACTAAACAGGCCCAGATCCCTCAGTCTTTCCTCAGAAGGCTTATGCTCTAAGCCCTTTACCAGCTTGGTAGCCCGCCTCTGTACTCTCTCCAGCACCTCAATGTCCCTCTTGTAGTGAGGGGCCCAAAACTGGACACAGTACTCAAGGTGAGGCCTCACCAGAGCTGAGTAGAGGGGCATGATCACCTCCCTGCTCCTGCTGACAACACCGTTTCTGATACAGGCCAGGATGCCATTGGCCTTCTTGGCCACCTGGGCACACTGCTGGCTCATGTTCATCCGGCTGTCAATCAGCACCCCTAGGTCCCTCTCTGCCTGGCAGCTCTCCAGCCACTCCTCCCCGAGCCTGTAGCGCTGCTGGGGGTTGTTATGGCCAAGGTGTAGTACCCGGCATTTGGCCTTATTGAACTTCATGGAATTGGCCTTGGCCCAGCCATCCAGCCTGTCTAGATCCCGCTGCAGAGCTTCCCTACCCTCAAGCAGATCGACATTGCCACCCAGCTTGGTGTCATCTGCAAACTTACTAAGGGTGCACTCTACCCCCTGGTCCAGGTCATTAATGAAGATGTTGAACAGGAGTGGCCCCAGTACTGAGCCCTGTGGGACCCCACTTGTGACGAGCTGCCAACTGGATTTCACTCCGTTGACCACAACTCTTTGGACTTGGCCATCTATCCAGTTTTTAACCCAGTGGAGCGTATGCCCATCCAAGCCAAGAGCAGTTAATTTCTCTAGGAGAATGCTGTGGGAAACTATCAAACGCTTTACTAAAATCCAGATAAATAACATCCACAGCCTTTTCCTTCATCCAGTAAGAGAGTCACCCAGTCATAGAAGGAGATCAGGTTAGTTAAACAGGACCTGCCCTTCATAAAGCCATGCTGACTGGGTCTGATCACCTGGTTATCCTGCATGTACTGCATAATGGAACTCAGGATGATCTGCTCCATCAGCTTCCCTGGTACCGAAGTTAGACTTACAGGCCTGTAATTTCCTGGATCCTCCTTCCTTCCTTTCTTATAGATAGGAGTTACATTTGCTCTTTTCCAGACTTTTTCAGGACTGCTGGTAAATGACGGAGAGTGGCCATCTTTAAGATAAACAAGTATGGGCCAATTACTGAAAGCATTTTTTAGAGGTCTCAGAATTTTCTAAATTGTCTACCATCTTTAAAGGTACTTTGATTGCAATGCTCAGCAGAAGACGTATGGCCATAAGAGGGTTGCAAAAAGCAGATATTTCCATACCAGTTAAACAAGTGGAACATCCACAGGAGGAGATCAAGATTTTGCAGGGAAAAAAATAAGGAACTGCAGTTTTAATTTCACAAGAAATGATAATCTTTTCAATTCTTTAGAAGCAGCAACAACAAAAAATTTCATCTACTAACAAGAGATGGGTATAAGAAAAATTACAATTGGAATAATCTGCAAATGTACCTTTTAGATATTTTTTAAACAAATAGAATGTTAGTGGTGTTGAACTCTTATTTTAACATTGTAAGTGATTTTTATTGCTTTGTGAGCACAAGTTAACTATCAGTCCAGCACAGACTGCTTCCGTATTTTTTATCTATCTATAGGCTGGTTTATACTATTTTCATTTATGTGTTAAACATTAAAACTCCAATTCAGTTCTTCATTAGAACTCAGGCACTAAGCAGACTAAATGCACTTAATACCTGGCAACCTATGCAAATCTCTCCATCATTACATTACTTTGAAAACAAGTGTAACACAGACTCTAACAGCAATATTTTGTCCTGAAAACACTCCACTGCCATGAACAGATAAGAAAACACAGCAGGAGCCAGTGAGGGAAGCACAGCAGAGCATGGCTTTCAGTGTGCTGTTCTTGACATTTATTTGCTGAAGACTGGAAGATGTGATACAAGAAATCTGAAGGAGATCACAAAGAAATCTGGAGGAGTAAATAGAAGACAAGACACAGACACAACTGTGTATTTTTTTGTGTGTGAGTTTGTACATGTAGACAAGAAGAGGAACTGTAAATAAGTAAAACAAGTCACCCACTCAAACAAAAATACTAGTAATGCACAGAACTAAAATAATCTTTTGAACCAAAGAATCCAAAGCCTATGTTCAATTAAATGTGTCATTTTTACACATAGGAACAGACTGTTGGAATTAAGCTCTGAAGTTTCCTTTATGCTTAAGCTGAATACAAGTTTCCAATAAGGGCACAAATACTATCTGTTCTAAATGCAGTAAATAGTATTGTGTGTCCTAACACCACATATTGCTTTACTTTATGTGGAGTGCAATACACATTTATTGTGGTGTACGGATTTTACATCTAAACATACTCCTAGACACAGCTTGGAGACAGACAGAGAACACCATGGCAGTGAAAATAAAACCGGAACAAATCATGTACTGAAACATGCAATTGTCACCTGCTTGGATTCAGGGATTCTGTCCAGGCTGCTGAAAAGGGAATCTAGCAGAAGGGAGGCAGAGTAAGAATTTTTGGTGGATTTATAGAGATTTGAAATGCAATGAAATATTTTTTTTCCAGAAGTTACTTGCTGAAGTAAACAAGTGTTGAAGTCTGTGAGGTACCAAAGGGCCTTATGTATAATTTTGCAAAACAATGTTTCACCTTTCCACATACAACTTGGGTTACTCATCAAAGAAAAGATTACTTGATGCAAAGAGAGAGGGTGTTGTATCAGGAAATGGGACTAGTGAGCTACTGGGTTTTCTTTTTTTCTTGGAACATGTAATTAATTTTGAGGGTTTAGTAATTTTGAAGTTTATTGGGAAGGTTTGTCAAACAATCTCATTACAGGAAATGCTTGCACTGTTTCTTTATTAAACTAATGACATTGATTTTCTCCATGTCGATATTAGTTAGGGAAAATATTACACTTTTGCAGAATATGAATTGATGGAAAAAAAATGAATGAAAGCTTCATTGGAGTCTTCCTTTTCAGCTCCTTTCTAGCATGTTAAAAGGGGAGCTCATGGATAAGCAAAGGGTCTTTTCTTGAAAGAGAAAGCCCCATGATATTGGAACCTTAAAATAGGAATGACAGCTGCATAAGGAGCATCCACTCAGCCCTATCATGTGACTTGATCTGCCAGCAAGGACAATGCATAATAAAAGATTTGAAGTTCTGAAGAACTTCAAGTGAAGGGAATAAAATGAGAAATATATGTGTTAAAGGAGAAAAAAAAATCTTAAAAGGTTAGTAGGAAGATCTGTAAGAATGCATTTAGCTAATTAAAAATAACTAGTTTGCTTATTGCCTGCTAACCTCACTCAAATAACCTCACTTTTGCTGCAGGCTAAGTGCAGACACTCAGATAGTTTCTGTGGTAGCTTGTTCATACATCTGTGGTTAGCTTGTCCTGTTGGCAAGCTCCTTTTTTGGCAAGTAGTTCCTTTGAATATTTGCTGTCTGTGGGCTTTGTTTTTCACACAGAAGGCTGAGTACCTTAAAGTAAGCAAAATAACATCTGACATCTAGAATAATCTTAACTTTGTTGAATATAGAATCATAGAATCATAGACTATTTGGGTTGGAAGGAACCTATGGAGGTCATCTAGTGCAACCCCCCCTGCAGTGAGCAGGGACACCCCCAGCTAGATCAGGTTGCTCAGAGACTTGTCAAGTCTCACCTTGAATGCCTTCTTTTCTCCAGGCTGAACAATCCCAGCTCCCTCAGCCTGTCTTCATAGGAGAGGTGTTCCAGCCTCCTGATCATTTTCATAGCCCTCCTCAGGACCTGCTCCATCAGGCATTCAGCATCAGCTTCTCTGTAGATTAGAGCTGGTTTCTGACATTTCTTTATTTCCTGTGTTTCAGTCAGCTGGTGAGTTCAAACCTGCAGTCTGCTCAGACTCTGGAAAAAGCACTGAAAAGGTGAAAAGACAGCACATGTAGAGCAGATGCTACAAGCCAGGCTGCCTTCCTGACCCTTCACAAGTCTCTCCTGAAATTCTAAGATGAAAAATTGTGGGTTATAACCTGGAGTACAAGCAGCCAGATGAACTGCTGTCTCTGCATTGTCCCAGGCAGAGAAGACTGAAAATGAAGAACAGGAAATGGATAACACGTATATAAGTTAAAATGACTAATAAATAATATCTTAAAAATAAATAATACTTTAACACGTAGAATCACAGAATCATAGAATAGTTTGAATAGGAAGGGACCTCAAAGAACATCTTGATGCAACACTCCTGACATGGGCAGGGGCACCTTCCAATAGATTAGATTGGTCAAAGCCCCATCCAACCTGCCTTTGAATACTTCCAGGAAAGGAGCATCCACAACTTCTCTGAGCAAGCTGTTCCAGTACCTCACCACCCTCAAAGTAAAGATTTTCTTCCTTATGTCTAATCTAAATCTACCTTCTTTCAGTTTAAAACCATTGTCACGTGTTCTATTGCCACACTCCCTGATAAAATGTCCTTGCTCATCTTTCCTGAGGGCATCCTTGAAGTACTGGAACACTATTACAAAGTCTCCCTTGAGCCTTCACTTCTCCAGACAGAACAACCTCAACTCTTCCAGACTGTACTCATATGAGGAGGAGCTCCAGCCCCTTGATCATTGTCTACACATGCTCCAATAGGTCCATGTCTTTCCTGTGCTGAGATCTCCAGAACTGGACACAGCACTCCAGGTGAGATTTCGCTAGCGAGGTATAGCAGAGAAGAATCACCTCTCTCGACCTGTCAGCCATGCTTCTCTTTATGCTTCTCTTCATGTTTCTCACAGCATGCAATTGGTATATTCCATCTCTCATTCACAAATATCTCTAAGTCTTTCTCTACAGGGCTGCTCTCTATCCACTCATTGTCCAGTCTGTATTTGTGCTTGGGTTTGTACATAATGAGTATTAAGGGCTGGGGGAAGGAAAGATAGAGTTTCTCAGGAGTACTCTAATCTGTTTCATGAAGTATTAGCAGTATTTATCACTGATAATCATGGTGGTAGGCAAGTAAATAAAGAACTGGCACAGATCACCATGCATGCCTGGATGAGCTACACCATGGTTCAGACTACAGAGTGGAAATGTAATATTTTTACCCAGCTACTCAGATACAACAATGACAAAGACAGACAATAGCCTTTTTGATATCTCTTGAGCAGCTCAATCACAGTTTCCTAATGGCTGGGTATTTTTTTCTTAAATACATAAATAAGCCTAGGTTTTGGGGAATAAAACTGCTGATACTAAAAGCAACAGCTGGTGAAAACCAGTAAGTGCTAGAAGCCTTAACAGTTACTGTCACTAGCAATTCAGGATACGTTATCACCCCATTATTTTTTTTACCTTTAGAAATAAAATTAGTGTTATTAAATGGTTTAGAAAACGACAACTGTCTGTAGTAAAGTTTTGTTGCACTCAATGGAAGGAATATTAACAAGATAGTTATAATATCTTTGAGAGAAAAATGTGGAGAAATAAAAGTAGATCCCATTTCAGAAAGAACAAGGAGTTGCTATGGCTAATAACATTTTTTTTTCAAGCTTGAATTAAATAACTTCTGCTAAAAGACATATAGAAATCATCAAATCACAGCACGGTTTAGGATGGAAGAGGTCTCTGTAGGTCTTCTAGTCCAAACTCATGCTGATATTGAGTCCACTCAGAGCAGATTATTCATGTCAAGTTTGGTCAAGTTTTAAACACCTCCAAGGAAGGAAATCTCACAGTCTTTCTGGGCATTGTTCTACTGTTTAACCACACTCCTGGTGGGTAAACACCCTCATAAATAATCAGATTTTCTTGTGTCAAACATCTTTTCTCATTTCTTCTCCTTTCACTGTGCACCTCCATTAAAACTCTGGTTTTGTCTTCTCTTTATTGGCTCAAGACAGCAAGAAGTTTCTCTTCAATTCATCAGGCTGAACAAATCCACAAGCTCAGATCTCTCAACCTCTCTTACTATTTTTTTCTACTTGGTACACAAGACCATCTTGGGGATTTCTATTGAACTCATTCTAGTACGTCATTTGTTGTACTCTGAAGCCCAAAACAGGCACAGTACTTCAAATATATTCTAATAAGTGCTGAAAAGAGGTCCAGGTATCATTTGCTACAGACCTGCTGGATGCAATTTTAGTAGTGTTATCCAGGATGCACCTGTCGGCCTTCACCGTGGGGGCACATTGTTGATTCATGTCCTACTCATCCACCAGAACTTCCATGTCTTGTTCTGCAAAGTTCTTCTCTGTCCTGTAGTACCCAACAGGTACTGCTGTGTGGTGTTGTCCATCCCAAGTGCAGGGTTAGCATTTGCTTTTACTGACAGCAGCACTGAGTGCACCATCAGCAAGTTTGCAGATGACACCAAGCTCTGGGGTGCTGTTGGTAAGCTGAAGGGGCAGGACATCATCCAGAAGGACCTGGACAAGCTGGAGAGGTGGGCCCAGGTGAACCTCATGAGCTTCAACAAGACCAAGTGCAGGGTCCTCCACCTGGGTCAGAACAATTCCCACTATCAATACAGGTTGGGGGATGAGAAGATAGAGAGCAGCCCTGCAGAAAAGGACATGGTTGGTGCTGATGGACGAGAAACTGGACATGAGCAAACAGTGTATGCTGGCAGCCCAGAAGGTTAATCGCATCCTAGGCTGCATCAAAAGAAGCGTGGCCAGCAGATCCAGAGAGGTGATTCTGCCACTTTGCTCTGGTGAGACNCAGTTTCTCTCAGACCATTTCTCCAATCTGACAATATCCTTTCTGTATAACATACTCTATCTGCCAGTATATCAACTACATCGCTCAATTAGGTGTTGAAAGTACCTTCCATATCAGCATTCAGTTGTTATTAAAGATATTCAAAATACTGCCTACAATTGACATCTGAGGAATGCGACCAGTAATTTTCTGTTAGCTGGACTTTGTCCTGCTTATCAGAATGCTATGAGCTTATCAGGATGAGCTGAAAGCCATTGTGCAGCAAGACAGCTATGACATAGTTCCCATCACAGAAACTTGGTGGGATAACTGTCATAACTGGAATGCTGTGGTGAATGCCTATAAGCTCTTCTGGAGGGACAGACAAGGAAGGTTAGGTAGGGGTGTGGCCCTGTGTATTAGGAAGTGTTTTGAGTCTATAGAACTTGATTTTGATGATGATAAAAATGAATGTTTATGGGTAAGGATGAAAAGGAAGGCAAATGAGGGAGATCTTGTACTGGGAGTCTGCTATAGACTCAACCAGGAGGAGCAGGCAGATGAAATATTCCATAAACAGATGACTGAAGTCTTGCAATCGCCAGCCCTTGTTCTGGTTGGGGACTTCAACCTACCAAACATTTGCTGGAAATATAACACAGCAGAGAGCAGGCAGGCTAGGAGGTTTCTTGAGTGTATGGAAGAGAATTTCCTGACACAATTGGTAGATGAACCTACCAGGGAAGGTGCCATTCTTGACCTCCTGTTCACAAATAGAGAAGGACTAGTGGGAGATTTGGTGGTCGGAGGCTGTCTTGGGCTTAGTGATCATGAATTGGTTAAATTCTCAATTCTTGGTGATGTAAAGGGAGGGGTTAGCAGAACCTCCACCTTGGATTTCCGGGGGCAGACTGTGGACTCTTCAGAACACTGGTTGAGAGAGTCCCTTGGGATACAGTCTTGAATGGCAAAGGGGTCCAGGAAAGCTGGAGTCTCTTCAAGAAGGAAATCTTAAAGGCCCAAGAGAGAGCCATCCCCATGTGTCATAAGACTAAAGGGCATGGAAAATGGCCAGCCTGATTGAACAGGGAGCTTTTGATAGGACTTAGGAAGAAAAGGAGAGTTTACCAGCTCTGGAAGAAGGGCCAGGCAACTCAAGAGGAGTACAGAGATCAGGTTATACAGAGAGAAAATTAGGAAGGCAAAAGCCCAGCTGGACTCAACTTGGTCACTGGCATAAAGAATAACCAAAAAAGTTTCTACAAATAGATCAACAATAAAAAGAGAACCAGGGAGACTCTCCATCCCTTATTGGATGGGGAGGGGAAATTGTAACCAAGGACAAGGAAAAGGCTGAGTTACTTAACGTTGTCTTTGCCTCTGTCTTTAATGGGCA
>VWZO01000781.1:17864-32323 GCA_013396975.1 Bucco capensis
GGAGGTATTTAAGAAACATGTAGACATGGTGCTCCAAGACATGCCCTAATGGCAGGCGTGGAGGGCAGGTCGTTTTTGGGTTTTTTGGTTGGGCTCGGTAATCTGAGAGGTCGTTTCCAACCATGAATATTCTGTGATGCTACGATAATTGAATCATCTGGTTTTTTTAGGGCAACTGAGATTAAAAGCAATTACAGACACAACTGATCTAGCTTTACACTATTTAGCTCAGGTATTGGTATTTAGAAATATAGACACAAGTGCAGACTGTCTAGTCCTATTCAGGAACTTCTGTGTACGCTCACCAGCTAAGCCACCTGTCGCTTCAGACTCACTGAAGACTTTTCCAAAGCTGCTCAAATAATGTACGTATTGATGTAACTGAGTTGAAATAAGTATAACAAGAGATAACCCTGTCCCATGTAAGTCAGGACAGCTGGAAAGTTTTTATAATTAAAGATTTTGGGTCACAACTTCCATTTTTCTACCTGCTGGATTTCTACTTTATCAGGTTTTGATTTTGTTGTTCTAATCACTTTTAATGTTTTAAAAGCTTGATTAGATACTCCTACTTCTAAACCCACCTATCTCTCTTTTTTTTTTTTTTTTTGCTGTTCTTTTTTTGAAAAAGAATAAAACCTTAGTTGATGACAGGNATTGAAAAAGTATAAAACCTTAGTTGATGACAGGGCAAAATGCGGCTTCAGAGCATGGGACAATGAAAAAGAGAGAAATATTCAATTCTCATGCCATATCAGCTAGAAGGTTGAGTAAAGAAACAAAATTACTTCGTAAATGGAAAAAAATTCTTATATCTCAGATCAGGTCCTAAAGAAACCTTCTAGTAACGTACAGTGATCCATCTCTGCACAAGTAACATAGCTCAGTACAAAAAATAAAAAGCGTAGGAGCGGAGGGACAGCAAAAGAAGGGAACACCTTAGACCACAAATGGTTTAAAATTATCCAAGATAATATATTGTTTTAATCCAGAATCCCTGCACCTTTTCATATACAGTTCTGGACACTGGTGTAGCCATGAAACATGTGGTTAGCTGTTGCTTTCCAACATAGATTTGACTTTTTTGGCAACGGTTACTTTTCATTAACGTCTGTAGTAAAAGATGATTTGTTTTAGTCTATATTGATAGACTAAACACAATAGACCTTTCATCCTGGAACACAGGCTGAACTTTGCACTCCATAATCTGATGGTATGACACACTGCAGAAGAGCTGTATCTACGGGATAGATAAACAGCTTAAAGGAAAATTACATTATACCTCATGTGGAATAGGATTTAACAGTTTTCCGTTTCTTTGGTCTTCTAGGGATGAACTGTTTGATATTGACTTACATTCTTTTTGGTTACAAATGTTTTTTTCATTTGTAAGTCATGTAGTCCTGAAATAAGTATGATTACTCATAGAGAATATAAAAATTAACTCCACCTATCAGGTGTAGTAATTTTTTTGTCTTGGCTAAGGTCTCTTTTCTCTCAACTTTCTTAGGTAGAACCAAGCCAAGAGTTTGCTGAGCTGGGTGTCAACAGGTTGAGTGCACCACTAAAGGAGACTATGTGATTTATCTCAATGATATTCCACTTGCCTATGGGTACCTGGCTTTTGTATGAGCAAACTGATGCACTGTAGATAAAACATTAACACTCTGCATTTTATAGGGTTTTTTGATATTCAATTAAGAATTCAAGTCAAATATGCCAAATATGGCATCTCTTTCTGTCTTCCTCTTTGTTAATTGTTTGCAGTTATAGAGCAATATTTTCAGATGTTCTAGAAGTTTTATCTGATAGCCCTACAAAAACTAGAAAATAAATGAAAAATAAGATTAATAAAGAATAAAATATAATTATTGAAAGGAATTCTTTTGAAGGTAAGCTTATTAAGTCATGGGTAGACAAAAAGCTGTATTTAGAACACTAATGTATGATGCAATCCAGATAGCAATGGAGATGAAGGCAAGGAGGAGAAAGGAGACTGAGAGGAGAGAACAGGAGAGAAGAGAGGAGAAGCTTGCATCTATTTTCATTCCCGTTGAAGAGCTGTCTTGGAGACACTGTGCCATCATGAGATGGTCAGTAAACATCAGCTACCTTCTTGGCAGGGTGCGTTCCTTGTCACATAATATCCATTAGATATTTTCCTATTGTTCTTTATTTTAAATGGTTCTTTCTCACAATTCTTTATATCCCTTTGTTTATTATCAACATACACAAAGTGCTTTGATTGTCTCTTGGCTTTCATTTACCTAGGCTGAAGAAATTAAACCGTCTTAAATTTCCTTTGACAGGACCAGCCTGATAAGCATTGTCTACACTTCTTCCAATTTGAATTTACCATCATCAGCCATATGCAGCTACAGCTAATCTTAACTGAGATTTCAGTTGTATCTTCTGTAATATCTTTGATGTTTCCATGCCAGTGACAAATATATCACTCTATGTCTCTCAAAATTACATATATTTTATGTACGATTACATGAGTTCATGGTTTATAATCACCCTGTATGGCTGATATATCCAAGACTTTCTCTGCTGCCTTCCACCTAACAAGATGTCATCCAGAAGGACTGGACAAGCTGGAGAGGTGGGCCCAGGTGAACCTCATGAGCTTCAACAAGACCAAGTGCAGGGTCATACACCTGGGTCCGAACAATCCCCACTATCAATACAGGCTAGGGGATGAGATGATGGAGAGCAGCCCTGCAGAAAAGGACTTGGGGATGCTGGTGGACAAGAAGCTGGCCATGAGTAAACAGTGCATGCTGGCAGCCCAGAAGGCTAATCGCNTACAGCACGTAGTCTTGCTATTAGTCCTTAAAGACACGGCCTTGCATTTTTTACAATTACATTTAATTCCACTTCTATCACTCCTCCGGGTCACACAGCTTTTCCTCTACAATAACCCTGTCTTTTCTAGATAGAAAATGCTCCCACTTTGTGTTATCAGCAAATTGTGTCAGTGCACTCCTGCATTTTTATGCCTAGATTATTAATGAAAATGTTAAAGATCAGCAAACTGAAGGGTAATAACTAATACTCTTACAGGGCAGACACAGTTCCAACTGTTGGGGTCAGACTCAATTTCTGCTTTTCTGAAATGTTACTTAAATTTAGGAGTGTATGTGGTTGAATATGGGTGAAATCTAGCTGTCATAATTTTTTGCCAGTAAATCCTCTATCTCTGCTGGCCCATCTCAACTAACCCATCTGTTACAGTTATATAGAATATAGTGGACAAAAGGTTGATTTATGAAATACTGGATGATCATCCCTGTTTTTATTAATGTGTGATTATGGCTTCCCAGCTACATTTGGTCTAAAGGCATTACTTTCCATGTGAAAATACCAAGCTGACAAACACTAAACGGTCCATGGCAAGAAGCCATGAAGCTGTGCTGCTCCAGCCACCCCATTATGTGAACAGCCCTTCATGAGGCCCCCTCATAGGGGGCCCTGGTTCATGACATGTGCTGGTCAGCAGCGCAGCTTTAATTCTAATAATCCAATGCCTTGAGACTTCTCTATGAATTAACTGCACAGGCTTGCTCCTAAGTACCACGTTTTGGAGATGGAGATAGAGCAGATGGGGATTTGTACAAGCCTAACTGTTGGAAGCCAGTGATAAAAAGAGGAGGAAAAAGAAAAAAAAAAAGGATGGGGTGGGTAGAAGAGAGAAGGAGAAAAAATTAAAAAGCATGAAACACAACTCTTTTTTATGTGTTGCTACCTGCCAACCTCAGGCCTTCTTATCTCCTCTCAGTGAACCATGGAGGCAGCAGTTGGAAAGATCAGATATACATTCAGGGCAATCTGTCAGAAACTACTTTGTCACATTTCCCAACACTAAAACCAGAAGAAGGAAAATCTATGTGTTTAAAACTGGTACTGCCCCATATATGGGAGAACTAGTCTTTCTACACAGAAAAAAAAAAAAACTGAACACATCTCCTGCTTGTACATTGTGGATTTTTTTACTTTTTTTTAACACTACTAAATTATGAACTTTTTTTTAATCTCCCTTCAGCATCTGTGCCTTGTTTGTTTGGCTCTGACAACACAGTTGTAATGTCATTTTCAAAAGAGTACACTACATTCCATTATACTGCAAATGAAATAAAAAAATGGCAGAAAAATTCCAACAGATAAATCTAACAATTATTATTTAAGTTATTTAAAGATACTATTTTTTTCTGTGTTTTAGCACAGTATCAGCTCTATTTGGGACACTATTTTGCTATACCTTGTTTTTTCTCTAAGAGATAAGACACATAAATAGTATGTGTTTGTTTTGATTTTTTTTTTTAACTAAGCAGTGGATATTTAAGTATGCATGGACTGCCTTTGAAGAGACAAGAATTTATGAGTAAATTTCTAACTTTTCCTGTCTATAATACTTCTATACATTGTGTAGAATATGTTGTATAGCATATGTCCTTTCAACTTCAAAACACTACAAAATATCCAATTAAGTTTTATAGCAACCTGTTACATGGTATAATCTTATAATACCTGTCAAGCCATCCTTCACAGAATCACAGAATGCTTTTGGGTTGGAAGGGACCTCTAGTCATCGAGGTCATCTAGTCCAACCCCCCCTGCAGTGGGCAGCGACATCCCCAGCTAAACTCTACGGCAACCCGGTATTCCCAGGTGGTCTCCCATCCAAGAACTTACTGGGCCCAACCCTGCTTGACTTCCGAGATCAGACGAGATCAGGCCATCTCAGGGTGGTACGGCCACCTAAATCACCAGCGGGGAGGCAATACCATGGTCTCTGAATAATGTAGTTTCACTCAAATTATGCAAGATGAATTCTGAGAGCATATCACTTTAATTCACCGTCATTACTGAAGTAAAATTTAACATATATTTTGAGTGTGTTATCTTCCTTTTTCTTTCATATCCATGTCTTGCCAATACTTTCAAAATTGACTATGTATTTTGGGTATCATATCCCTTGTCTGTCTTATGACTAGAGAACTTCTGAGTGGTCCTAATTTTTGAAGATTACGTTCTACAGTCTTTTCTAGGTAAGAGATGCCTTCTAAATATTCCCTGATAAAATATCCCAAAATCTACCATACATGGGCTTTTTTCTTTTACTTATCTATGACTTAACTTCAGTCTCACTACAATTGTATTTCCGACTTGTAATTCTTACAGTGAAACCAATAAGAAGTGGTTTTGAAAATCAAGCCACATATCAAACATCCATCATCATCAGAGTCACCTTAAAATCAATGACTGTTGGCTGTTTCCTCTGTCCTTCCCCATTCCCTGGTTTGTTATTGGCTAGCCGGGCCACTTCCTTTCCTCACGGAGACTTTAAGAACCCCTGTGGAATTTGAATAAATGGTTTTCTACCCCAGAGTTCTCAGAGTGTGTATCTCTCTGGGGAATGTGGAGTGGCGACCCATTCACCCCCCATCACACCCCCCTGGGCATTTTCAGACATTTAGAGCCATGGAGCACCAGACAAGAAAGAAAAGTAGACTATTTTAGAGATAATGTAGATCATCACTGGATCTGGTGAGTTCTTTAAACATAGAAACATATAAGTAATTGTGGTTATCACATAAAGCAGACATCAAAAAGTGTTTTGTGAGCCATTGTGCTTACATAAAGCAAGCTACTGCTTTGTAACCAAAAGAAATTCACAACCATCCATTTTATGTAAGTAGCTAGAAAAAGTTTCTCATAGTATGTACTTCTGCTTTCTAAGATGTGCAGTTAGCTCCTTCAAAACAAAATTCTGTGTTCCACAAACGCTAGTATGTTGAATTTTGACCTTAGGACTATGTTTGCAGCAATAGCAATCAATACTGATACCAGTAAGAAGCCCTTTCCACTGCCAGAGTTGCAGAGTTTTGGACGCATTTAGTCTCAGATTGCACCTGTGTATTTATTATGGATGTCTCTATTCAAAGTTTAAGAAATTGAGGTGCCAGAATATTTATAGATTTTAAGGTAAAATTAACAATTCAGATTTCCTTCAGAGTAACACAGGCTATAAAGTTCCATTTGTCTCAGATTTTGTGTTCAAAACCATCTCCAAAGAAATGTTTCCAACAATGGCAGGAAGGAGACAAGAGAAGGAGGAGCTTCTGTGATGGCATCCTGCAGTGGTGCAGCCCTGCTGAAGATGCTGAGCCTTTCTTCAAATGTAAAAGAATTTCAGATATAATTCAGTTTAGCTCCTAGCCATTGCTGCTTGCTTCTATGCTGGCTACAGTAAATATTAGCATGGATTCGCCCCCACATCTATTTCCCCTGCAATCTAGTCACCTCTCAACTTTCTTTGTAATAACTTGAAAAATATTGGTGCTGGGCGATTGGGCTGAAGACAACTTGATTCTAAAGCAAAGCAAAATGTATAAATGGCTAGATATTTTATTCCAGCAGTATCTAAGGGCTGTAGGAAGTATTGGGCTAGATTTTACACACCATAATGAGACATAACATAGAAACTGTTGGAATTTGTCTACAGATGTCAGAGAAAAGAGACAAAAAACTAAAAAGAGACACCAATAGATAAAATGCCTCACTTAACTCAGAGAAAATCTCTAAAAGGGGGCTGATAATATAAAGTATCTCACCTGAGCTGACTCCCTGTGTATTTTTTATTTCCCTTTTGCTTTAACAATTGATGTGTTCTTTAAATGCTGATGAGTGAGATCAAGATCTCCTTTGCTCAGTCATTGTGCTGGTGTATAGCCTTTTTGATTTTTCTAGTGTGTGTGTCTGATTTTTCTCTGAGTGCTGCAGTGTTTGACTGGTCTTGGTCATATGCCCTACATGTCTCAAGCACAAATGAGGACAGCACAGAAAAAGCAGTTGTGACTGAGCTCCTTCCTCACAAAGGCTCTTCTCCAAAGTGGGAGTTTGCTGCTATCAGAAGAGTATCTGGAAACCCCTCATTAAATAGGCTAGATGTGCTAAACCACAGGTTGTTGTGTGAGATTTTTTTTTCCTATGTAATAACACAGATTCATAGAATGGTTTGAGTTGGAAAGGACCTTTTGAGGATGGGGCTTCCACTATCTCCTCAGGCAATATTTTCCAATACTTCATCACCCTCATTGAGAAAAATTTCATCTTCATATTCAGTTTAAATCTACCCTCTTTTAATTTAAAACCATTACCCTTTGTCCTATTGTATATGTAATATATGTATATGTAATATACAAATGTAATATACACATGTACTGTGTAACATAAAAATTACTTATGTTGCCTGTATTGAGTTTTTACCATCTTAGTCTTCTCCCCAAATTGTCCTCTACTATATGAGTGTGGAAAAAACAACCAGAACATAAAAATCACTTTTTTTCCCAACAAACAGATTATTATTTGCTTTTAAACTACATGCCAACACAGCCTTTTAAGTGGGAGGAGAAGACTTCATAAAATATCTTGTACTGAAGACTATCCTCATTATTAAAAATTTTCAAATCAGAAGAATAGCAAGCTTTATATTTTTAATGTGTGAACACAGAAGTTACATCCAGAGACTAAATGCATCAGTGTCCTGGTTTGAAAGGACAAATTGAGGGACAGCCGCATTAGGAACCTTCCCCTTTCCCAAAAAGGAAAGAAAAATGCTGCACACTGGGGGTGAGTTATAAAGAATAACATTTTTAACAGAGAAAACTATATAACAATGAAAGTACAGAATGATACAAACCCTCCCAGTTCCCCCCTCACACCACCAGCTGCCCCACCACTCACAGTAAAACCTGCTTGGGTGCAGTCCGATTGAGATGAGGTGGCAGATGAGATGGAGTATGGAGGAAACCCGGATAGTGGATGATGGTGGTGGGTGGGTGAGTGGATAAGAGATGAAGGGATGGTCCAGCCACCCGAGTACACTGCCACAAGGTGGAGGAGAGCACGCTTTCTCCCTCTCGCCGTCTTCTCTGGAAGGACAGGGAAAGAAGGAATGGAGAGGGACCCTTGCTCTCAAAGGTCTTTAAGTGCTATAGACAGCTGCATTTCTCTCTCTAGTGGTTAAAAACAGAGCCCTATCTTCTCTTTACCAAGGCAGATTGTTCCTTTCATGGTGTTTTCCATTTTATAGAAAAAAAATACATAATAGATTTCTATTCATTTGTGAGATGGTTTAAAAACCTGAAGCCATCAATCTCTGTGGAGCTCCCAGCACTCCCTGCAGCAGAANAGTTTGCTGCTATCAGAAGAGTATCTGGAAACCCCTCATTAAATAGGCTAGATGTGCTAAACCACAGGTTGTTGTGTGAGATTTTTTTTTCCTATGTAATAACACAGATTCATAGAATGGTTTGAGTTGGAAAGGACCTTTTGAGGATGGGGCTTCCACTATCTCCTCAGGCAATATTTTCCAATACTTCATCACCCTCATTGAGAAAAATTTCATCTTCATATTCAGTTTAAATCTACCCTCTTTTAATTTAAAACCATTACCCTTTGTCCTATTGTATATGTAATATATGTATATGTAATATACAAATGTAATATACACATGTACTGTGTAACATAAAAATTACTTATGTTGCCTGTATTGAGTTTTTACCATCTTAGTCTTCTCCCCAAATTGTCCTCTACTATATGAGTGTGGAAAAAACAACCAGAACATAAAAATCACTTTTTTTCCCAACAAACAGATTATTATTTGCTTTTAAACTACATGCCAACACAGCCTTTTAAGTGGGAGGAGAAGACTTCATAAAATATCTTGTACTGAAGACTATCCTCATTATTAAAAATTTTCAAATCAGAAGAATAGCAAGCTTTATATTTTTAATGTGTGAACACAGAAGTTACATCCAGAGACTAAATGCATCAGTGTCCTGGTTTGAAAGGACAAATTGAGGGACAGCCGCATTAGGAACCTTCCCCTTTCCCAAAAAGGAAAGAAAAATGCTGCACACTGGGGGTGAGTTATAAAGAATAACATTTTTAACAGAGAAAACTATATAACAATGAAAGTACAGAATGATACAAACCCTCCCAGTTCCCCCCTCACACCACCAGCTGCCCCACCACTCACAGTAAAACCTGCTTGGGTGCAGTCCGATTGAGATGAGGTGGCAGATGAGATGGAGTATGGAGGAAACCCGGATAGTGGATGATGGTGGTGGGTGGGTGAGTGGATAAGAGATGAAGGGATGGTCCAGCCACCCGAGTACACTGCCACAAGGTGGAGGAGAGCACGCTTTCTCCCTCTCGCCGTCTTCTCTGGAAGGACAGGGAAAGAAGGAATGGAGAGGGACCCTTGCTCTCAAAGGTCTTTAAGTGCTATAGACAGCTGCATTTCTCTCTCTAGTGGTTAAAAACAGAGCCCTATCTTCTCTTTACCAAGGCAGATTGTTCCTGACATGGTGTTTTCCATTTTATAGAAAAAAAATACATAATAGATTTCTATTCATTTGTGAGATGGTTTAAAAACCTGAAGCCATCAATCTCTGTGGAGCTCCCAGCACTCCCTGCAGCAGAAGCCCCTCCCTCCTGGCAGGCTGTTCACACTTCTGCCTTCCACACCATGACTGCACTGCAGCTGCATCACCACCTCTGCTACTGTCGCTTGCAGCTGCTCCGGGACTCATGGGTGCAGGCTGTCACAGCTGCTGCTGTTCCAGGTACTCACAGGTGCCGGATGCCTCTGTTTGCCACTCTGGGGACTGCCACTGTCACTGCCTGGTGCCTGGTGGGGTGCACCCCACTTCTGGCGGTGACCCCCCTGCCTCTGTCACTGGGGTGTGCCAGGGCTTGCCTCTGCCAGCACCCACTGTAGCCAGCGTGGTTTTGTGCCAGGGAGCCACCACCAGGGCAGGGGTACAGGCCACCGTGATGGCCCGCCACAGCCTGCGTGGCTCAGCCGGTGGAGAGGGCTACCCCCAACTGAGAGTTTACAAACAAACACAGTAATGGTCAGGGGGGTAAAGGGGGAAAAGATGGATAACTCTGATCATTTACATACCCTATAACAATCAGGTAGCCTCTGAGACAGGGAATAAAATATATTGACCATTTATTGTCTTATGTGGCCTTAATTTTAGGCAAGTTTTTTTGTTTGTTTGTTTGAGAAATTACTCAGTATAAATTTATCCCAATTTATGTTAAATTGCATAGTTACACTTTCTTTGTACCCCAAAGAAAGGTCTCCCTGCTTATACTGCCTAGCAGAAATAACCTGTAGCATTACCTCCCTCCAAATCACCTCTAGACATCATACTGGAAGCTGCTATTTGCGATGCATCAACATTTCTAAATGAGTATGCTATTAAACAGCATAAATAACTATGGAACAATACTTGAGCCTACTCCTTGACCATAACCATAATGGCCTCAAGTTGCACCAGGGGAGGACTCAAGGAAGCTTGAAGCCTACAGCATTTTTTCTCACTCCACTGCTACACTGTATCAACTGTTTCCCATGCATCATTTAGCTTTCTTACAATGTATTTCTGTCTTAGTCATAGCTTCTCATACAAAAACAGGTGCTGAAGTCTTTAGAGATGTGTATTTTACAGCTATACTGGATTAGATGGCTGCTCTAAGAGTTCCTTTTAGCATATGAGTCTGAGCATCTCTAGTAAGAATAATTATCAAAAAAAGGTGACAGAATTATTGTTGCACTTTTACTATGGTAAAATGTTTCACAATGTGCAATACACTCTGATTCATACTCTGCCATTTACCAGGAGATGCTTTTTATCAGACCTTGTTAACAAGAAAATAAACCTTCCCCCCCCCCCTTAATGAGGAGTAAAACATGTTAAATAATAGTGAGAGAAGTAACTATCAAGCAATTTACAAGTGATACCATGTGAAAATATGGCATCTTGATGATTTTTCCTAGGAAGACATATGCTGCAGCAATAACATGATTGTGAAGGTGCTTTACTTATTGGGAATGAAATGAACATGAATGGACAAACGCTAGCTTAAAGCTCAAGTTCAAGTTGAATTAGTGTGATGTCAAACACAGTGCTAAAATCTTGGACTAGGTAATTAAGAAAAGTTACACAGGGGTGAGTCAGGAGATGGCTGTTGTTAGCATTGAGCTGGATGAAGCAAGTACCTTTGTAGCCTAAAAATTTCTGAGTGCTTCGATATGTGGAAGCCACTCCAGACTCCTCTGCTTGCCACAAAACTGGTTCCCATCTCAGTGCATTCTCACTGGGTAATTGATTACCCAGTGCCTTATGATTTGTACAGTGCTTAGAAAGCAATATTAAAACTTTTCCTCAACATCAGATATCTTGTATCTCTAAGAGATATGGTGAGCCACAGTGAAAATTTAATTCTGGAGATGTAATCAAATTACCCAAGATTTTGTATTTGCTAAATAATGAGAAATAGTGAAGAAAATAAACATAGAATCATAGAATGGCCAGGTTGGAAGGGACCTTAGAGATCGTCGAAGTTCAACAGATGAAGAATTACAAGAAAGATGTACATTTAGGCTCTGTTTTGGATTATCTGGACAATGATTCAGGTATTGGAAGTCTTAAACAGGTCATTTGAATATCACCTGCAAAATTCTCTAAGAACTCTTCAAATATAATTAGAACACACAATCTGCTGGCAATTTTCAGACATGCCTATATACTCAGACTTTCACAAGCATTTCATTTTTGGTTTGGAGAGTAGAAGAGAGAGATGGAAAAAAAAAAAAGCTGAAAAGCAGGTAAATGAAAAAGTAAATTTGTGATAAAGTAACCGAAGAAAGCAATGTGGAGCTTGCTGAAATGTTGGAGGCTGTGTTTTGTAGCTGTTGGTTGGTTCCATAGTATCCAAATAGAATGCAAAAAAAAATAGCTTTTCTTCTATCTTTTTTACCAGTAATTTTCAAACCACACTGAGGATAACATGAGCTCCCCAAAGTACAGGATGATCCTGACAATTTACCCTTACAAGAAATTTCTATGACCTGAAAGCACAACAAAAAAAATGAGAATCTTATTATAGACATGGGACCAGTTTGGAGCACAATGCTATTATATAAATTCTTTTCTCTGCAGGATAACAGTGAAATAACAAAATATTACCTATTGTCTTCAAGACCACAGTACAGCAGAAAAGAATAAAAAAAATCAGCAAAAATATGCCATAGCTTTGCTAGAAAGCAAGAGTTTGTGTAGCTTCCATTATCTGTAATTCAGTGTATCACATAAAAAATAATTAGATGGTAAAAAAACCCCAACCAACTAACCAAACAAAAAATTCTGAATCCTCAGCCTGCTACTTAAGTGTCTTGATTTTAATTGGTATCATTATTGTATTTTCCTCTCTTTCTGAAGATCTTGTTTTAATTTTAGTTTTTAACTTCCATAGTTCTGTCATACATATAAGAAGCTTTTCCTGTGCATTAGATTTGAGCAGATTAAACCTCAGAGATCTTTTGAGATACAGAGTATTTAGATTAAATCTCAGCTAGGGACCCAAAATTAGGAATATGAACACTCATGAGATTATATTATGAAATTTGGAGTTAATATCTTCATCCTTTTAATTGCTGGTATAGATTCTGAATATCAGATGGTACATACTGATGGGTTTTGTCCTGGTTTAGGACAATTTTGTGGAAAACCCAAATAAAAAGCCTCTCCCCTCCCAGAGAAAAGGAAGAAATAGAACAAAATACACACATCCAAAGGCAAAGTGAGAAAAGAATAACTTTTACAAAGAAAAACAGTGAATACAGAATCAGTGAACCTCCTAGCCTCACTGTGAAATGTGGTCACCCCTGCCCACCAGCGAGAGACCTGGCAATATTGTCTAGATTGGGTGACAAGGAGATGGGGTGAGCTGGAATGGTGGGTGGACAAGGCTGGGATGGTGGATGGGAATCGGCTGAGGTGAGATGAACAAACTGCTGCATGGCCACTGCCTCCCCAAGACAAGATGGAGGCTCTCTCTCGCGTGGTGTCCCAGAAGAGAAGTGAGAAGCACCAAAAGTGATGATGGATATACTTATATACTGTGTGCCATGTCGCGCCACATGACATACTGGCGCACCGCTCGTTTTGCGCCCAGACACGCTGGGGTGGGGAGTGTTTGGGTTTGTTGCTGCTGCATGCCTCGGCATTGCTCCGTGCCGCCAGTCTGCTGCCACTGCTGCCACAGTCTAGTGCCGGTCTGCCCCATCCATGCTGAACCAGGAATGCCATTCCACCAGCACTGCGCACATTTACCAAGGCTGCTGCCAACCCCGTGCCAAGCCAGCATTGCCTGGCACCTCCCCTGCTGTTCCTAGAATCTGTCTGCCATGTGTGCCAAGACCGGAGGAGGGGAAGGGGTTAGTTCTGCGCAGTCTTAGCACCAGTCTGCTGGGGGAAGGGACAACCCCCTCCTAGCAGCCTCGCAGTCCAGATGGGGAAGGGGACAGTCCTCAGTTCAAGCAAGCGGTTCCCAGGCTATGGATGTAGGCTGCTTCCAATGCCTATCCCCCAGTCCAAAACAAACAAAAAAAAAACAATTTGGGAGGGTAGGAGGAGAAGAAAAAAAACACCACCTCCACTCTTACTTTCATGTGTGTTATTAATATGCATCATCTAGCCTCTAAGAAGGGAAGAGATCTTGTCATATTTATATGAAAACTCCAATGCACTTCTGGGTCTATTTCAATAATGAAACAACTTAAAATAATACAGGAAACAGTCTTGACCTGGTTCAGAATACACTAGACTGGAAGTTTACTACAAATGTACTTCATAATTTTGGTGGAATGCCTTTTTTCCAAATGTCCTGGTTTGACCAGAAGCTAGGGTNATCGTTCTTATCTTATCAGCTTCTCGGCTTCTCCCGGCAAATTCTTTCGTGGGGGAAGAAGCGGGGCATAAGAAGTCTAGCTGCTGAGTCTTTTTTTTTAAAGAAACAGTGTCCGAAATTCAAAAGTTCAAAAAGGGAACATGACGTACACTCTTTTCTTGAATTTTAATCACTCCAGGACACCAAATGAAGCATGTTTTAAATTTGATTCCATCTTCCAGATCTGTTCCAGAAAGCATAGGTTGAACTTTTATGGTGACACTGTTTTACATCCATAAAATAAGAAAAATTTAAATACATGTTCCTTGCTCCTTTGAAGTGAGATTCCTATTGATCTGTTTATATTTATGCTTGTGCTATACATATTAATATTTTCACGTGAATCAGAACAGTTACTAACATTAAAATTCTGAGGTGATCAGAGACAACAAGCGTGGCTTCAATAAGGGCAAATCCTGCCTGACCAACCTAGTGGCTTTCTATGATAGTGTGACTACCTCACTGGACAAGGGATGATCTGTGAATGTGATCTATCTGGACTTCTGCAAGGCCTTCGACATGGTCTCCGAGAACGTTCTATTGGTCAAGTAAGAGAGCTGTGGATTTGATGGATGGACTGTTCAGTGGATAAGAAATTGGCTGGATGGTCACATCCAGAGGGTAGTGGTCAATGGCTCGAAGTCCAG
>VWZO01000785.1:649-16924 GCA_013396975.1 Bucco capensis
AAAAAGAGGATAGCAGATAGCACCCTCGAGCCTGCACTAGGGATTTTTTTTAGGTGAGACACAGCATGCGCAGAGCTCGACCCACCCTTTAGTCCTAAGCTTCATCTGCCAGGGCCTAGCAAGCTTGGACGCTGGCAGCCAAGTCCTTAGGACAGGTTTTATTAGAGTGTCCTTCTCTTAGATGGAAGGCCTTACAGGACTAAACGAGCTCCATCTGCCCGGGTTTGGAAGCAGAGTTAGTTGTCCCTCTCCTAGGATGACTGCCAGAAGGCTAATGAGCTCATCCTACTCATCCAAGGATTCTAGGAACATGGGTATCACTCCCCACACTTTCCCGTGGGCAATGAGTTTAATGCTCCCTCTGCTGTCGGCACAGTTATCGCACCAGGGGCCACAGGAGACCACAAGGGATTTTCAGACTGTGCCTGAAGCCTGCTGTTTCAGGACATTGAGAAGACACTAATTAGTCATTTGTAGAAGAATAAGGCTCAATTGCTTCAATATTATTTCAGCTTCCAATGTAATTACTGCAAGATAAATACTTTCCAAGCAATCTGGTGGTAGCTCACTGTAAATGAGGAAGAAGTCTCCAAAGGGCAGGCTCAAGAGTATGTGCATAGCCTGGAGTACAAGAAGAAAGAAAAGGTATTTGGAAAAGAGGAAAGAGACTGAGAGGCAGCATGATGGCAAGGAGGTAGAGTCAAGTTTTCCAGCAGAAGGCATGGGGGCACAGGGAGAGAGATTTAGGAGAGAATGGAAAGTATCAACAGACTCTGGAGGCAGAAAGGAGAGAGGTATGAGGTGAGGAGTCTGAAGGGAAGACTATCTGCAAACCTAATCCAGCCCCACTGATGATGCTTTTCTGACACAGAAAGTGTGATAGATATCAACAGCAGAAGGATAACCATTTTGAACACATTCATTAAATTTTCAGCAGGAAAATTTGGTGATAAAAATCTGAAGATAGGGAGCCATGGTGTAACTTCAGCTGGAGAGAGTAAAACAATACCAGAAGATGTCTACAAAATGTACAAGAATTAACAAAAGAGTAGTTTTAATTAAGCTTGTGAGAAATTTTCTGATGATAACTATATCATTCTCACAACACAAATGAGTACTATGGAGTACTAAGTACAAGCACACCTGCTGTACTGCATGGATTTCCTCAGCCATAAGCTAGCAAATCTTTAACTAGAATCTAATTAATCTTATTAAAGCAGGGAAATAGATTAAAATATCACTCAGTTTTCCTAGTTATTTCACTGCAATAAGTGCCATGCGAAACACAGTGAAGGTAACAACAAAAGGTAGAATAAGGTAGAGTATGCCAGCAGAGTGAGAACAGAAAATGTCATTGCAGGAGTCACTTATAACAAATAATAACAACAAAAGCAAGGAGAGAGAAGGAGGGAATGAGAAAGAAGAAAAATATAAGGACACTCCCCTCTCAAACACTTCAAAAACCTGGAAGCATATGACATAGCTGCTCAAATTGATAATCAGGCAAGAACACTTCATATTTCACCCAGTGATGGTGCTTTCAACAGTGTGTTCCTGTTCCATGCCATCATGCTGAGGAAGTCTACCCCCATCAGCATCTTTATCATTGGATTTGGTTGAAACACCAATGTAATTAAGTGAATTAACTTTAATAGTTGCTCCAAGTCTCTCCCTCTTGTGATGGAAATCTCAACTGAATATACAACTACCAAGCTGAAAATCCTTACATTGGATTATTTTAGGGAAAAGAAGGCATTAAGAAGGAATAAGGGTTATAGACTTTCAAAGGAGCAGAGTTAGGTACTATGCAATCAGCATGCTCATTAGTTTACACTGAAATTTTTTGCCCCCTTTACTAATGGAGTTATAAAAAACAAAGGTAGATGATCTCACAAGTCATTCGGTCTCCAACTCAAAGACTTCACTCTGCACACTCCTCCCTTTGTTGCTTTTTTTTTTGCTGCTAAAGTGAACAAGATTCAATGAAACATTGTGCTTCAAAGCCATTCCCATCCCTGGCTGGGTCTTTGGCTGCCACAGCTGCTCACTGATCCATTCTGGGCACTCCCCAAAAAACAACTTTTATATAAAACAGAGTCCATACACCAAACTCTAGCAAATGAGAAGCTCCACAATGTAAACACAGGACAACAAACCTCAAGGTGGCAGCAACGTTTCACCTATCTCTCTTTCTCAAGAAAGTGGTGAAAAACATCTCTCTAAATCCTAAAAGCATCTAGATGAATCTGGATCAAGCTGTTTCTGTGAGGCTCTTCACAAAGGACATGATTTCAACAAGCTACTCAGTTTCAACACCCAAGCGAGACACCTCTGTTTCTGCTTCCTCTGAAAGCTGCCTTGGTTATCTGCATGAGAAAGAGATCCTAGAGCCTAGGAACAGAACACTGTACAGGGAAATAGCAGTAATATCACAGAAGGCTTTAGTGAGGCTATGTGCCCTTCATTTCTACCTGGTGGGATCAATGAGGCCAACACATCTGCCTAGGTTGTTAATTATTGCATTAATTATTGTTACTTATTGCATCTGGATTTCCTCAGACATAGGCTAACAAATCTTTAACTAGAATTTAATTAGAGCAGGGAAATGTATTAAAACATCACTCCAGTTCGCTCTAATTACTTCACTGCAGTAAGTGCTATGCAAAACACAGTGCAGGTAACAACAAAAGATAGAATAAGGCTATCTTATCTATAACCCATAGGAGTCAGGATCTGTGCAGACACTTAGCCTTCTCAAGAGCCACTGGCCTTTCTGGGAACAATGAAAGGAAGGGGGAGAGGAAAGGAAGGGAGGGAGAAGCACTTCTAAATGGTGCTTTAAGTACAGCAGTGAACAGCCACATTGTGCTGTTAGCCCAAAAGGTTGGGGTTTTTGTCTTTGACCAAAGTTATCCCTGCATAAATGAACAAAACTAACAGCTCCTGGGAACACAGCACTGATGCAAAGGGGGAAGTGCCAAGCTCTGGGAGGCTTTGGAGTTTGGGCAAAGAACAACTCCAACAAAGAGCAATTTCTCCACTTTTAATCGTTGCCTGGGAGACTGAATTCTTTTGCAAGAGAACTCAAAAGGCTGGGAAAAGGAGGCATTTCAGGCATTTTTTCCTTGAACCAAATACAAATGCACACTGTTTGTTAGTATTATCACCTAGACAGCTCCAAAAATAAGGAGGAGTAGAGAGAGGCTTTTCCAAAGCTTCATTTTATCTTACCACCAACAACAGCATCAAAAAAAGATCTGCTAGCTTCCTTGGGAAATTGCTTTCAATTTGTGGCACTGAGCATTTTTAAAGCCTACAAAAGGTGGAGTATTTCTACGTCATAAAGAAATAACAACCATCTTGAACAGACATCTATAAAGGCTTTTCAGCAGCAGCTTGAAAAATTGGGATTCTGTGATGGTTGTTGTGGAAGGCAAATAGACAAGACTATAAAACCAAACATCTACACAAGGAAGGCCTTAGGAAACCATCCTTATTAAGTACCAGGGGCAAAAATACACTCCTATGGGTTATAGATAAGATAGCCTTATTCTATCTTTTGTTGTTACCTGCACTGTGTTTTGCATAGCACTTACTGCAGTGAAGTAATTAGAGCGAACTGGAGTGATGTTTTAATCCATTTCCCTGCTCTAATTCCATAATCAAATATAATGATGACACATTCTTCTCAATTAAAAAATAGGAAGGCACAGAAAATCAGAGTGAACTAAGGTTCCCATGAGACAAGAAAATGGCAGCAATACTCCAGAAGGCTTTAGTGAGGCCTCATCTGGGAAACTGATCTTATCTGCTCATCTGTGCACAAGAACAATGGAGTGCCATCAGACTAGAGCTAGCAGGATGAGGATGGGAATGGAGAACCTCATTTATGAGAGGAGACAAAGGAAACTTTTAGATAAAAGACAAGATGAATCACAGAATTACAAAGGTTGGAAGAGACCTCTAAGCTCATCAAGTCCAACCATACCTAGCACCCCCATGCCACTAAACCATGGCCCTAAGGACCTCCAGGGATGGTGACTCCAGCACCTCCCTGGGCAGCCTGGGACAAGACTTAACAACCCTTTCAGTGAAGAATTTCCTCCTTATATCTAATCTAAACCTCCCCTGGCACAACTTGAGGCCATTTCCTCTTGTCCTCTCACTGTTAACCCTGGAGAAGAGACCTACTCCCACCTCACTCCAACCTCCTTTCAGGGAGCTGTAGAGAGCTAAGGTCTCCCCTGAACCTCCTCTTCTCGAAACTAACCAACCCCAGTTCCCTCAGCTGCTCCTCAGCACACTTGTGCTCCAGAGCCCTCCCTAGCCTCCTTGCCCTTCTCTGGACACACTCCAATGCCTCTGGATCCTTCTTGTACCAAGGGGCCCAAACTTGAACACAGTAAAGAGCCAATTTATATCCAAGAACTAGGTGGGAAATTAGGGAAAGGCTTTCACTAGAAGGAACAAGTGCTCCAAGAACAGGAAGATGTCCAAAATGCAACAGTAACTTCACTAGTTTTGATGTTGAACAGTTTATCAGCATGCAACTGGAAGCAGGAGAGTGGATTTCAAAAGGTTTCTCCCATCTGAATTCCCTCCCATGGATCTACAGAATAGTCTGGATAAACAATTTTCACAGGAAAAACTTCAGCAGTCGTGAGAAATATACTTCTAGTTAAATCGATGTTTACAGACAAGATAGAGTTTTTTAACTTGGGAACAGAGATAGAGTAAAAAAGGAGAGTATTTCCAGGGAACAGTTTCTTTTCCATCTTGCAGAGGTGAGCTAGTTGATTCTGTCCTAGCAGAGAGCTTAGCTTCAGCAGATCTTTCATACAATTTGATCTAAAGCTATTTGAAAGGAGCCTGCTTAGTCTAGCTTCAAATTTGCCATCCAATTCAGAAATGTTGCCAAAAGCATGACAATAACACACTGTCCTCTGCATCCACCTGGAATGAGACCAAACAAATAAGCTTAACCAGCAGCAAAAGGAGAACTAAATCAGAGAGCAGGAAAACAATCAGAAACCAAACTCAATTTCCAGAGAAGGGCAGGAGCTCTCTGTTTCTGGGCTTTTGTTCTCAAAGCAGATGAGACAAACAGCAGCCAGGAATGGTAGCACAGAACTTCACTTCTGTGAACAAGGAATTCTGAGGAATGCTTCTTGACCTGCAGGACCATGCCTCATTTCATATCGATCAAGAGGACCCCAGGCTCCACCAGAAGACATGGCTGGCAGGTAGAAAAGCTGGCAGGAAATAAGGCTTTGCACTTTCTCTGCTAGTCACAGCTACAATGTGACAAAGTAGAGGGGTTTTCCCCTTTGAGATTTATTTTGGCTATTCTGATTCCTGAGTTATGCCCTGCTACCTATGCCTTACTTTGGCACAAACCAGGAAAGAAAACCAGCCTCAGACTTTCAAGCCTTCACCCTCCCCCAGATCAAATTATAATTCAGTGGGAAGCCCCACTGCTTTTTCTCATGAAGCAGATTCACAGGAGTAAACGGAATTACAGGTTTCAAGAGGTCAAGACTTAAACTGTATCTCCTCAGTGCAAACCACCAGATCACCACTTTTCTCTGCAGACCCTGGTAAAAGCAAACCTCTCTAACCTGCTACAAACACTGCTGAACTTTCTGCATCATTTCCAACTTGATTATGGCAAAAAGAGGGATTTCTTGAAAAGGAAAAGGGACAAAAAGCACCATCAAGAGCTAAGCAGGAGAGATCTGCAACACAGCACTACTGAAGCAGACTTTTGAGCTTGTATTGAGCACAGAGGTTACAGTCAAATCAATCACCAAAACTCCAAAACCTGTGTGTGTTGAACTGAAATAAAGAGCAAGTCTGAATGGAATTCAATTAACAAATTGCTGCGTTCCAAAACATGTTTGGGCACCATAATTAATGGTGTTCTTCAAAAGTGCAACAAACCTAGTGCAACAGAAAATGAGTTTCCAGAACCAACATAACCAATAATGGCCAGTTCCATGAAGTTCACTAAGGCCAAATGCCAGGTGCTGCACCTTGGCCATACCAACCCCCAGCAGTGCTCTAGGCTTGGGGAGGAGTGGCTGCAGAGCTGCCAGGCACAGAGGGACCTAGGGGTGCTGAGTGACAGCTGAACAGGAGCCAGCAGTGTGCCCAGGTGGCCAAGAAGGCCAATGGCATCCTGGCCTGGAGCAGGAGCAGTGTTGGCAGCAGGAGCAGAGAGGTGATCATGCCCCTTTACTCAGCTTTGGGGAGGCCTCACCTCCAGTACTGTGTCCAGTTTTGGGCTCCTCACTACAAGAGGGACATGGAGGTGCTGGAGAGGGGACAGAGGCTCCCAAGCTGCTAAAGGGCTTAGAACATAAGCCTGAAGAGGAAAGACTGAGGGAGCTGGGCCTGTTTAGCCTGGAAAAGAGGAGATTGAGGGGAGACCTCCTGGCTCTCTATAACTACCTGAAGTGAGGTTGTAGAAAGGCAGGGACTGCTCTGTTCTCCCTAGTGGAGAGTGATAGGACAAGGCAAAATGGATGCAAGTTGTGCCAGGGGAGGTTCAGATTAGATATTAGGAGGAATTTCTTTGCTGAAAGGGTTGTCAGCCATTGGAACAGGCTGCCCAGGGAGGGGCTTGAGTCCCCATCCCTGGAGGTATTTAAGAGACAGGTAGATGTTGCATTGGGAGGCATCATTTAGCAGGTTGCTAGGGCTAGGACAAAGGCTGCACTGATGATCTTCAAGGTCTCTTCCAGCTGTAACTTTTCTATGATTCTATGACTCTGACATCAAAAGATACATTTTTCTCTGTTTAAGAACATAATGAACAGAAGCTAGCAAAACAAGATCATGGGTGAAGATGGTCAAGTGCATAATTCTCAATGAAAGCTCTGAAACTTAAGCCTGTCTCAAAAAAATCAGTGTCCAAGCTACTTCCACTCCCATTCTTTCATAGCTGTCAGAGTCTGGTGGTCTTTACTTCCAGAAAACTACTTGAGACTCTCACCAATTCTCTATTTCTGCAGACTTAATTTAGTAGAGCAAGGAGGTTTCACACAAAGAAAAAAAAAGAACTAAAATCAGATACCAGAGAACTGCCAAGCCACAGGAAGCTCTTACCCACATCTCCCCTCAAGAAGCAAGATCCTCTTTCTGTCAGCCTATTAGTAGTGGCAATAAACAAACCCCCATCTTTTAAAATGCAGCAGATGTTGTTTGCAAACAAACTGATCTCTTCATTACTATCCATGAAATGCCTAAATGTAACCTGAAAGCAACACTAGTGTGCTCAAGGAAATGGAGAGAAATAGACTGAATTTAACCATTCACAGAAACTGGCTAAATTAACTACCTCAGTGTTGTCTTTATTTGTTATGAAAAATGTTAAAGCATACATCCTTTCAAGACTCTACACTATTGATCAGCAGGAAATGAACCTTATGTTACAAGAAGATGGATTTAATGGCTTGGACTAATTTATTTCACACTATTAAGTTGTGATCAGTCTTAATTTTAAGAAGAGAAGAGGAAAAAAAGCCCCACCTAGTTTCTATCTTGATTCCACTATGCCTTCAAACCACAGATGTGACAGACTAGGATGACCAACAAAGAGCTCAGGTAAGAAGCTTACGAAATGGAAAATATCATCTTTAACTACATCTAATTCCAGAGGGGATAATGCAATGCAAGAAATACTTGGTAAAAGAAACCTTGTACCTGCACAGAATTAGGAACAATTTCTTCCCCAAAAAGGTTGTCAAGCCCTGGAAAAGGATGTCCACGGAAGTGGTGGAGTCACCATTCCTGGAGGTGTTCAGAAAACATGTCGCTATGATGCTGAGAGTCATGGGTTAGTGGTAGACTTGGCCATGTTGCCGAATAAGGAATCAAAGCAGCTTGCCTTAAGAATACAAAACAACAGGACCACTTCTCTGTCCTACTGCTTCACACACTCATCTAAGACTTGACTTCTGCTCACTTCAACTGTTCCTTTGCCAAATCCTCCAGCTTCTATCACCCAGCATTGTGTTCTCCAGCATGTACAGATGACACTCCTGAACTTCATCTTCAGATGCTCACAGGACATAATCATGGACCTCCTGATTTTGAAAGTATACCTAGAACTACTCAAAGCTGTCATTTCTATTAGAAACTTATCCCTGGAAGTAACTCTTTCTAATCTCCAGTGAACTGTATGTAATTTTTAGAGGAAAGCTCATAAAGCAAGGAGATTCATTCTTTTACACTGACAAAGCTTAAAGCTGTAAAACCATAAAAACAAAGACTACTTGAATCTGTCATTGCTATTATTCCCTTCCCATGAAGAAAAATACTGGAAAGAGCAAAATACAAATCTTTTCTTCCACCAGAGGTAGAACAACCAAGGAAAAAAGTGGTTTATGTTAGGCTCATTAAACAGCACTTAAGTATTTCACAGTTAGTTTTAAATATGGCAGAGTAGGTAATAATCCAGCTTGCTGTTGCTACACACAGTCGCTGAACAGGAGAGTTATTTCCACTGGATTCAGAGCATTAACAACTGTTCTAGTCTGAGCCCAAACAAGGTATTCCATGCCATTTAGATCATATTTAGTCCTTGAAACTTTCACACCAAGCTTGGGCCTTACGGTCTCTTACATAAAACCTGAGATCCAAGCAAAACAGGTGCATGATTAAGCTATCTAGCACCTAATTAACAGCCAGTACAAATAAGGAGAGGTTGGGGTCTCTACTCTCCCTGAAAGCTGAACACCTGAGCCTTGTGAGGATCAGCAGCCTACCTCTGTTGCTACAGGACTCCCTGTTCTGCCTTCCAACTCAGTCCAAGAGTTCCTGAATTTGTTCCAGGATCCAGCTCCTGAGTCTGACTCCTGTCTGCTGCTGAGTCCTCCTGTAGCATCAGTGGTGAGGTAGTTATCATCAAGGGGGTTTGGTTCTGGTATTGGTTTTGGTGTGTGTGTATATATTTCGTTTTCTTGTTATTATTTTCATTAAAGTAGTTTAAGTTTCATTTCCAATCCCCAAGTCTTTCTCTCTCTCTGTTAATTTCCCCTTTTCCTCCCTGGAGACAGGGGAAAGGGGATACTAGAGAATATCTGTCCCTGGATTAGTGGTTGGCCCAGCCCTAACCCTTGACAACAACAAGCAGCCTGTGAAACTGATGAGACACTCACTAGGGTCCACATCTGTTTACAAATCAATATAACTTACATTCTCAACTGATATGACACAAAGCTCAGCCATATTCAGCATGCTCCCTTTCCTAAAACACCATCTTTTTATTCCACAAGCACTGTCATGTTATTATCTTTTTGTATTCTCTAGTAAGAAACTCAGTGTTTTCATTCCAACTCAGCTACAAACAAAGACAGCTTTAAAAACAAAGCACAAAGATAGGAAGCCCCAAAGTCACTCCTCAGAAAGAACAGTGGCAGAATCAGATCTCGAAGAAAATCCCATTAGTACTGTGACATCTTCAACAAATGTATCAGGTGAAACACCTACTTTTCTGCTTGGAGTTTTGTGGTTTTCACTATCAAGTCCTGGGTTTGCTCCTTTGCTGCCTAGAATAGAGTAAGAAACATTAAGAGTGTAAAAAAACACAAACATATCAAGTGTGTTACACAACTTCTAAATATTGAATACTTTGGAAGCTTTCTGGCTAGAAGCAGTTGAATGACTGCACTCTTTGAGACAAAAGACTTTCTTAAAAATAGATCAATTCTTCACCAAAAAGGTTATCAAGCATTGGAACAGGCTGCACAGGAAAGTGCTAGGGGGATTTGAAAGGCATTTAATATCTCCCCCTCCCCCGAGGTGTTTAAAAGACGTGTAAATGTGGCACTTGGGGACATGGCTTAGTGGTCTAGTTGGCAGTGCCAGGTTAATGGTTGGACTTGGTGATCTTAAAGGTCCTTTCCAACCTAAGTGTTTCTGTTGATTCTAAGAGTGATGCACTTCAGTTCATGACAGCCCTAAATATTAAATGCTGATAATAAAAGGGAATCCATGCAGAAACAATCCTGCTCCAGACAGCAGCTGCAGGACTGAAGGGAGTGCTGTCCCTGAAGTCAAAGAGTTCTGCAACATCACTCAGACATTTGGAATTTTTTGCTTCACCAGTGATCATCAGAAAAATAAGATTTAACAACAATATCCTGAAATCAAGCTGCATTCAGTATGGAACAGCACTGCAAGTGAAGAGGTGGGAACAGCTACAGTGATCTTCTGTGTGAATAACTTCAAGATTGTCATAAATACTAAATCACAGCATTTACTGAAATGAAGATGCCAGCCTTGAAACCCTTGAGAGGTATAATGCAAGTCCACACACAAACTGCTTCAGTTCAGCCTTTCTACTTGCCACACTACCTTAGCTGCTGTGAAATCAAGGTACAGGATGACTTTGAAAGGTGACAGTAGAACTGCAACCTCTCAAGTACAACTTCAGTCATCAGAAGGAGTCTGAGCTGTTCCATGACAACAGACAGCAGGCACTGCTGAGGTGCCACCTGATGCACTTGTATTTATAACCTTTTTTTTCATTCATATTGATTTTTCAATGCTTCTAATAAAAAGAGACTAGCCCTGAACTATTCAGCAAGGAAAACTCCTCATTCTAGACGTCTGTCCTCCACTTCTTTCCCAGATTGTTAGGGGTTGCAAGGGACCTCTGAAGATCATCTAGTCCAACCCTCCTGTAAGAGCAGAAGAACCTAGAGCACCTTTGTATACTAATTAAAGCTTTCATTATCCTTCAACTCCACTTTATTCCATTGTACTACTTGCTTCCTTCTCTCCTTTTCAGCTGCTGCATTGATCAAATCACTGTCCTGAAATCATACCTGACAATATCTGACTGGATTGTATTATAAACCTCAAAAATGAAAAAGGTTTTTGGCTTATATAATCCCTTTGCTATCTTGTATTTGATCTGCTCTCTTAGCATACTTTTCTGCTTTCTATGCTACAGACACTCCTCCTTGTATCTTCTAGTTGCTCTACTCTCAGTTCATTTTTCTCATCTTATTGAGCTTGAGCATGTGCTTTCAAATCTTTATGTCCTATTAAAATACCAGTGCATTTGACAACTGAGTGCTAGCTCATGGGCTTATTAACTTACTTTCCATTCATATGGACAAAGAAAAGATGGCTTGAATTGAGACAAGAATTCTACAGGGCTCTAGGGGAAACCTCCCATGGGGCACAGAACAGAACTACCTACTGACTTGAATAGAGAAAGAAACCACTGCAGGGTGGCTCTACTCTGGAAAAAAGAAATTAGAGATGATAGTTACACTTGATGCTCTAAAGAGCAAAAAATCTGCATGGACACTTGACTCATTTCTACATCTAAGGATTTAATCAGTCAGTTTCTGAAGAACACTAGGGAATACATCCACATTAAGAGTGTTCAAAGAGAGCTGAGACCTCTGCGGGTGTATCACCCATTGCTTTCCAAAATTGAAAATGAAAGACTGCCGTGGGCTACTCTCAACACTTGTTGGAAAAAGTTCATCAAGCATCCTTATGGAAATGACATACTCCAAGCGGGAAGACATCTGAGGGCCACACATGTACATTAGGAGGGGGAAAAATGTTAGGGGTTGGAAGGGACTTCTGGAGATCATCTAGCCCAACCCCCCTGCAAGAGTAGGAAAACCCAGTACTATAAAACAACACAGAATGAAGCTGGTACACTAGATTTGTCTTCCTCTTTTGTTTCAAATATACTTGAGGTATTTATCTGAACACGTACCAGATGTAAGTCAGTGCAAAAGGAACATTCATTTTTAATGGAAATACACATACATAATGAACCCTTTAATTTCACATCTATCCAGTCTAATCAAATCTTTTCTCCCCACTCCCATAAAAAGGCATAAGCCACTGCTATTCCCAAAATATTGCTGCATTCTGAATTGCAATTTGGAAGAAACTGACTTCCTCAAAACATTTTCTAATGAACTAAAACGAAACATCAACGTCCTAAAGAAACATAATACACATACTATGGGAACAGCTTTGTGTCACTGTTAATCCTCCCAAATAATTATTTCTCCTTTAGAAACAAAGGAGCTGTACCCCAAAAGGGAAAAGTGACCAAACATCTCTGTTTCTACATTACCTTCAAACGACTGGACATGTCTTCACAGCAACTGCTCATTGCTTGCACATCTTCATTTATGCTCTCAAGCTCCTAAGTTCAAACAACAATAAGTATGTTTTAAATCAGAAATGGCATGCCTAGGTCCCCCTTCATCCCACCAAAATGAGATGCCCAAGTTACAAGGAACAGAGTTGCTCTAGGTTTTCTGCTAATGGACCTCTTAAGCTCACCACTCTCTTGGTGTTGTTGCCCGTTTGAAACGTCATCTCGCTCTGTGCAGGATTGCCATCAAGGAAGCAAACGATGACACAATTTAACAAGAATAATTTGTCCCAGAAAGTCAGAATCTCTTTTAAAAATAAACTTTAAATGACATAGCAGTACTTTAGCCCCCACAGTAAGAATGCTACCTCTTTCACTTGCTTGAAGATGTGGACAAACTCTTCATTGATGGCTAAGCTTCGTCGCTCGATGTCTCCACGCAAGTTTCTTCGGGTGCGCAAGCTGTTCTCCACAAAAAAGGTTGAGAGAGCCTTGAGTGCTTCCAGCATTTCCTGGGGAATCAAAAAAGACAGGAACTCTCCACACAAAGAAGAGTGGGAGTTGACTCATCTTTGAATTTATATATTTGAATTTATATATTTTCCCAGCACCTATTTTCATTCCATTTGCAAATGTTGTCATCTCTTTGCTTTCGTTAAGCCTAGCATTCTGTGGAAAGACTTTTATGAACCAAACATAGGAGACACCTGTTCAACTTGTTTTTCACCAAAGGTATTATTATCTGTTCTCCCCAAAAGCCAGAAACTATTTAGTGGTTTATGTATTTTCAATTTATCTGTGTTCACTCTTCTTCTCTTGCCAATATCTTCAATCCAAGGTGTTCACTGTTTTACAGATATAAGACTTAATCAGTTTTATTACTTGCACCAATCTCCTTTCTAATCATTGTTGTCATTAGTGAGGTTAATGAATTTGGTCCTTTAAAGCTTCTCTTTCTTTCTTTCTTTCTAACAATCAAAACACTACTAGGTAGCTTTAGAGAAAAAAAAAATGACCTAAACACACTCTAGACCAGTTGGCAAATAACCAAAATAATAGCTGAGTCTTTCTCCTTCTTATATAGCACACAACTTTGTCTACTGGTTTATAACAGCTTTAATCAACAAGATTACATTCAGTTACAACATGACCTATCCATACCTAGAAAACAAGAGGTGCCCCTCTGAGCTAAGCCATAGGAGCCTCCCTACCATGTGCTGGGCACCAACTGGTACAGGGCATCTTAATGGAGAAGGAAAAAAGGAATTTTCTATTTTAATTAAGGCTGCAGATGTCAGCTAGGAACTCTGCAGCAGAGCTGAGGGCATGATGACAGGGCTTGCTTCCCAGCTTCCCAATTTCCCAACCCCTGATGGCTCATACGGCAGATTCCCAGCAGGGTGCTCCCCATCAGGCTGGCTCCGGTCCCCAGGCGCTCCCAAGCTCCCCAGGCACTCCCAAAGCTCCCCAGGCTCCCCCAAAGCTCCCCCCAAGCCTCCCTAGGACCCCCAAGCTCCCCAGGCCCCCCAAGNGCTGCCCGAGGCAGCCGGCAACCCCGGAGCGGGGGCAGCGGGCGGCGGGGGCGCAGCAGCATCAGCCATAGCTGCGGGGATCTCTCCGGTTGCTCTCAGCAAGCGCCGCGGCGGCAGAACAGCTCCGACAGAAACACGCTCCCGAGGCTTTGGTTCCGGCCCGGGGCAGCCTGGGATACGAGGAGTTGGGCTTTAGTCCGTGGTGCAGGTGGCAGCCAGAGGAAGGCATCAAAGGTTTTGGGCTGGTGATAAGAAAGAGTTCGTCATCCTGAGGTCGGATGGCCGTATTTCTGTCATGAAAGTTGCAGCAGGGGAGGTTTAGATTGCATATAAGCAGAAATTTCTTTACTGAAAGGGTTGTTAAGTCTTGGCCCAGGCTGCCCAGGGAGTTCGTGGAGTCACCATCCCTGGAGTGGTTCAAACAAAAGCATAGATGTGACAGTGACATAGTTTAGTGGCATGGTCAATGGTTGGACTTGATGATCTTAGAGGTCTCTTCAAATCTGTGATTCTGTGATAATGTCCTGTGTCATAGAATCATAGAACAGTTACAGCTGGAAGAGACCTGGAAGAACATCGAGTCCATCCTTTGTTCTAGCCCTATCAGCCTGCTAAATGATGCCTCCCAATGCAACATCCACCTGTCTCTTAAACACCTCCAGGGATGGGGACTCAACCACCTCCCTGGGCAGCCTGTTCCAACGGCTGACAACCCTTTCAGCAAAGAAACTCCTCCTAAAATCTAATCTGAACCTCCCCTGGCACAATTTCCATCCATTTCCCCTTGTCCTATCACTCTCCACTAGGGTGAACAGAGCAGTCCCTGCCTCTCTACAACCTCCCTTCAGGTAGTTATAGAGAGCCAGGAGGTCTCCCCTCAATCTCCTCTTTTCCAGGCTAAACAGGCCCAGCTCCNTTGCATGCAATTGGCCTTGGCCCAGCCATCCAGTCTATCCAGATCCCTCTGTAGAGTCTCACTACCCTCAAGCAGATTGACACTGACACCCAGCTTGGTGTCATCTGCAAACTTACTAAGGGTGCACTCCATCCCCTGGTCCAAATCATTGATGAAGATGTTAAACAGGAGTGGCCCCAGTACTGAGCCTTGTGGGACCCCACTCGTGACTGGTTGCCAACTGGATTTAACTCGCTTGACCACAACTCTTTGGACTCAGCCATCTATCCAGTTTTTAACCCAACGAAGCATATGCCCATCCAAGCCAAGAGCAGTTAATTTCTCTAGGAGAACACTGTGGGAAACTGTGTCAAATGCTTTTCTTTTTTTCCCCAGAACCCAGCCACTAAGGTCACTTTGTGTTTGCAGTTGAAGGTGGTGAAGACATATGATAAATGGAGCATCTATTGCTGCCATTCAAGATTCAGACAGGATTCCAAGACGGAAACCTGGCAGGACTCTGCTTGGCAGGACCAGAGGTGTATAAATATAGATACATTAATAAAATGTATAAGGAAGTGAATTTTTACAAGCTTTTCAATTTCATTGTCTCTACTACTGCTGTCTGTTTTGAAACCTGCTTGTCTTTCTCAAAGCTCCTTTTAAAACTCCTGTTGTCTAGCTTGTGCACTCTTGCCCTTTTTGAACCTCCCCACATAGTCCTTAGCATCAAGAATTGCTCTACTTCATCTAGTAGCTGTTCCTTGGGATGGAGCTGCAGAAGATGACAGATTTCTCACAAGGCTAATCAAGCAAATCCTGCACAGATATTTACATTGGTACAAGAAGGAAAAGAATATATGACCAGAGACACCTGTGGAACAGGATTTCTCTTCTAAATGAAAGCTAACAAGGAACTGTGAGGGCACAAGGAACTCCTGACAGGACAAGCAGTGCTGTGTGAAGGTGGGGCGAGCGCAGGCCAGCTTCACCACAAAAGCCATCATCTTGTGAAACTACAACTTAGAAATGCTGCTAGTGCAAGTCACAAAAATATTGACTATCATGGCAATTTTGACAGCAGCAGTACAACATCAACTACATCAGAATCACAGAATATTCATGGCTGGAAATGACCTCTCAGATCACTGAGTCCAACAAAAAAGAAAAGAAAAAAAAAAGAAAAAAAACCACCACCAACCAATGAAAAAAAAAACAAACCAAAAAAAAAACCCCAACAGAACACAAGCCCTGCCCTCACAAGAGCATGTCCTGGAGCACCACATCTACACGTTTCTTAAACACCTCCAGGGATGGTGACTCAGCCACCTCCCTGGGAAGGCCGTTCCAGTGCCTCACCACTCTTTCTCTAAAGAATTTCTTCCTAATATCAATCTAACCCCTCCCTGTCTCAACTTCAGATCATTCCCTCTCGTTCTGTCATTAGTTACTAAGGAGAAGAGGCCAACCCCCACCTCTCTACAAGCTCCTTTCAGGTAGTTGTAGAGGGCAAGGAGGTCCCCCCTCAGCCTCCTCTTCTCCAAACTAAACAAGCTCAGCTCCTTCAGCCTCTCCTCATACGACTTGTTCTCTAAACCCCTCACAAGCTTGGTAGCTCTCCTCTGGACACTCTTCAGCATCTCAATGTCCTTTCTATAACGAGGGGCCCAGAACTGAACACAGTACTCCAGCTGAGGCCTCACAAGTGC
>VWZO01000794.1:0-48552 GCA_013396975.1 Bucco capensis
AAAGGAGAACATTACAGATTTTAACCACAGGTGAAGCCTCTCTGAGCCTGCCTCTTGTGCTAGGAAAAGGCTATTAGCCAACTGCAACTGTAGAGTGTCCTTTATCATGTGTGGGATAGCATGAGCATCACAGACACTCCTTATTTATATTCCTGCTATTCCCCACAGCAGCAAAATAAGAGATTCCTCCTTGGAATTGCTGTCCAGCAGGAGTGGGGTGAAAGCAGCACACAGTTCAGAGGGGATAGTGTAAAATCCCTGGAGCACCCCTGGTCAGTGCTTGCTGCTGGAAGTCACAGCCTGACTCCACTGGGCTCACTGTGGAGCCTGAGTTCAGTTCCTTGCACATCAATCCAGCCTAGGCAGAACAAGAAGGCAAGGAGCTTCTTGAATAATTTGCTGGAGGGCTTAAAATATCTGAGTAGAACAAGACAACTATCTATATATATAAAAAAAAAAAAGCTAATTCTCCTGGGTGGCAGATTCATGGCTTCATGACTAATTTGAGATGGCATAATTTTAGACAGACTAAGAAGTCCTGTGACGAGGACAGAGCTGCCACATCCCAAGACTTCAGCTTGCTGTTGCAAGGGGAGGGTGGAAGGACTCTAGAAAGGGCACAGTGCTTGTCAATTAAATTAGAAGTGCCAGGCTGGTTGTCCATGTTGTTGAGATCCTGGAATGGCAATGTGCCTTGTTTTGTTTCAGGTGTTACTGAAACCCATGCTATCATCAGCTTGGTTCTGCAGCATTTCAGAGCCTCTATGGGGAGGTACACTTTAAATCAAAATGTTGTTTGGTCTGGATAATAGAAGGGCTCAAGGGAGACCTTTTAACTCTACAACTACCTGACAGGAGGTTGGAGTGAGGTGGGACTTGGTCTCCAGTGATGAGACAAGAGGAAATGGCCTCAAGTTGTCAGAGGAGGTTCAGATTGGATATTAGGAAAACTATCTTCCCAGAAAGAGTTGTTAAGCATTGGCCCAGGCTGCCCAGGCTCTTGGATAGAGTTTTCCCAAAGCACTCTATGCCTTTGCTAGCCTAGTGTCTATCTCTCTGTCAATCTTACCATCCGAGGAGATGAGGCTGCCTAGGGAATTAAATTGTTGCACTGATTTAAATTCTGAATTGCCAATGATGATATGAGGATGATGAAAAACTTGCTGAGGTGCAGGTTGATATAAAACTTCTGTTTTCTTTAAACTAACTTGCAGCCCCAAAAGCTGAGCAGTGGCTGCAAAGCAGGACGTTAAACGCTGCAGAGCTACTTGTGTCTGGGCAACAAGGGCAGTGTCAGCAGCATAAAGCAGCTCCTGCACAAGATGCTTTATGGGCTTAGTATGGGCCTGCAAACCCCTTAGGTTAAAAATACAGCAAATCTTTAATGACACTCTAATCATGCTCAAGACTAGCCTGGGTTTAGCAATAATGTCTCAGCCACCAATCACCTGCAAAGAAAGACTCAAAAAGAGAAAGAGTGCCAGAAAAACCCCAGGAGGTTGTGGATCCCTTCCTGGAATGATGAGCAGCTGTCTGCCTGGATGGAAATTCAAGTAGTGTGGAAAGGTGTGGATAGGAAAGTTGCAGAGGGACCATGGCCAGAAGAAGCCAGGAACACAGCTGTGTGATTAGGACAGAAGTGTTTAAGCTTAGCATGACAAGAAGTGTAAAGAAACTGCCTTGAAGTGTAGCTAGCTCTGCAGGTCGTGTCTCATTGAAATTTTTCACCTCCTGCCTGGAAAAGGTCTTTAGGGAGTTTAAAGAAGAAAAGGACACAAATATTAGAGTGCTTGAGTCAGGCCAGGTTTGAGGATGACTTTTTCATCTCTGCTGAAAGTGTTGAAGATCTTGAAATTAAAGAACTGAGTGCAGGAAAATACAGACAGGAGAGCAAGGCTGAGCATGTGGGATGTAAAAAATCAGGCAAAATCAGTTATCCTTAAAAGGTTTTTCATGCAAAGCCTGTTTACACTTGAACACAGAGAGCTCATCAATCACTGAAATGGCTTCACCCTCCCCAAAACAAAAGCCCAGTTTCTTTACTTGTACTTTTTGCCAAGCCTGAAACATCTGTTCTAAAATTTCCCATACAGACTGAATTTTGGGAGAACTTCAATCCCAAGAGATAACTTTCTTCCAACCACAAGATTAGACTGCAAGAAAATAATGACTTATCCAGGGTCACAGTGGAAAGCTCAAAGAAATGAACTAAGCCTGCCCCTGAGACATTGGAGAACAAATACATATTCTATTGATTTGTAAAGAAGGTTTAATATTTCTTCATTCAACCTGATTTGCTAAAAATCCACACTTTAAACATGGTAAAATCACAAGAGCATAGCTAGGAAGCTCTGAGGTTGCTACTTATCAGGATGTGGTAATGTAGATGCTAGAGAGGAAGGAATTGATCTTGAAGATATATTCTTCATGTGTATCTCAATATTATAATAATAGAAATGTATTTTTAATTGTACAGTGCTGGAAAAAATGGGAGCTATGTCAGAACATGACAGAGCTGCAGAGTTGCTAGCAGGGAAGGGTTTATTCTTCTCAAAAGAAAGTTAAGTTACCCCAAAAGCCTTGTTAGCTGTCAAAAGAGCCGTCTAGAGTGGATTGTGAACAGAATTGGAGAGGAGCCTTCTGCAAACCCCATCTTTAGCCCCCTCTATTAGGAGAAAAACCTGGATCCTGAGCCCAGCTTCACACTTTGGGCCCATTTCCATGCACTTGAGAGGGGTTTAGTTCAACACACACTGTTTAAGATGCATGTCATTCAAATAGCCTTCTGGAGAGAATCCTCAGTCCATTCATCCTCCCACAAAGAGGTTCTCCATCAAAAGCTCTTCCTTTCAAGCCTGGTGGCTCCTGCAGATGAATAACTTTCAGCATAGGAACTCACTGAGGCAGCAAGCCCTGATCTTAGTGTCTTTGCAGAGGGAACAGGCTGCTGGGACAATATTCTCTTTGCTGCCTTCAGAAGCAATGAACTGCTTCAAGTACACCTGCAGCTTATTAAGGCTGGGAGAGGCCTTCAAGCTCCAGTTCAGGTTTCTCTTCAGTCTGGTGAGGAATCAAATAAAAAGGGGTGATTGGAAGAAGTCAGGCTAATGCTTATTCCATATTTCTGGCAAGCCACATATTCTATAGAAGGTGCTTGCTTCCTTTGGCAAGAGAATCTCTCTTTCCAGTCCAGCCTAGGAAGCTGCATATCATATGAATATTTCATTTCCTTTCACTTTAACTGGAGAAAATGTGCAGGAGGACATTTGAAAGGCTTTTCTTAGCCTCCAGCTGTGTGATCTGTGCTATCTGCTAAGAATTGCTGCTCTCACAAGTGACCTAGCTGTAGGTCTGTGGCTCCTCAGGACTCCGAGGGGGCTGATTGTGGGACCACAGTGGCAAGTGATCATGATACTTGGGGATAGATATGAATTGAAACCACCAAACTAATTACAGCTTCAAATCTTCCCCTTTTGGCTTTCAGCCTGCTCTCATCACAAGGAGGATTTGAGGAAGAAAAAGCTAATAAAAATGATAGAGTGACCTCTGTTTGGAAAGGGCATGTATGTTCTCTGGTGAGATTTGTGTCCCTCAGGCTGTACCCATCCACCAAGACATTACCTGGAAGGGAATTTCTCCTTCTCTGAGGAAGTGAATCAAAAGAGAAAATGGTGGTTTGGAGAATTAAAGAGCAATTAGAGAAGATCTAGGGCTCTATCTTTCTTTGAGTGGTGGTGGCTGTTGATTACATTGCTTCCTGTTGCTTCTTATTTCAGTTGAGGCATTGCTGCTGGGGAATGGTCTAAGAGCTTTCTGTTTGGCTGCATAGCAACATTAGAATTAGGTGAATGAATGCAAGATAATAGTGTATATAGAGTATAGAGTGTATATAGAGTGTATATAGTGAGGATGATGATGTATAGAGTGTATATAGAGTGTATATAGTGAGGATGATGATGTATATAGTGTACATAGAGTATATAGATTAATATTAGAATAAGTAGTAAATAGTACTAGTAAATAATGTAATATTAACAAGTAAACAAAAATAGATAACCGTTTCCTAGGGATTTCTTCTGTTTCTGATTTATTGGGTAGATCATTCTGGACACTTACTATAGTCTTAAAAGTTCATTGTTAAAACATAACAGGATTATAAGATGTATATAATACTTAGAAGGAGGATTGGAATAAAGAAGTTGTGTAGGAAAAAGAATGTGGCTAGCACAAGAGAAATAAGTGAAACTAGAAGCCATCTTTTTGAGGCCTGCCAGTTCATTTCACTGCAGTTTGTGTATGTTTTGTGGGAGGTTCTGTGGTTTAGGACTGAGGCAGAAAAGGAGAGCAATTTGGCAATGAACTCTGTCAATTGTATCTCTTTGCATTCATAACTTGGAAGTGGACTTGTCCTTTTGGAAGGGTTCAGCTGCAGTGATTCCTAGTGTGAGGTTTGCTGGAGTCCTTCTCCCCTGCTCCTCAGGTGAGTGTATTTCTGGGCTTTAAAGAGACTTGAGCAGAAGAGAGAAAAGCAGTTTATATGTCTGAAAGCAGCTTCATTCAGTAAGAAGTTATCTTGGTTTAGCTTGCATGTTTGTATTTATACCAGGAAGGAAAAGGATGTGGTGTTAAGCTTTGAAGATTATTGCTTTCAGTTTGTCTGCTTTATGCAACGTTGTGTAGCTAATCTTGAAAAATCATACACAAAATGCAATTGTTTTAGCAATTGATTTTACATCTAAGAGTGTCTTGCAGCACCAATGGATTTTTCACCAGCCTGAAGCTTTAATGCTCTCCAGAGAAGCCTTCAGGCCCTGCCCATGTAATCCCTTGCATGGAAGACACCAAAGAGGAGGAGTTTGTTCCCAGATGCTCTAACCTCTGCACCAGGGGAAGTACTCTCCACAGACACAAGAAACTCAAGAGTTTAAAGTCTCAGAGGTAGAATTTGAGTGTGGCTCTCCTGGAGGTGAATGGTCTAGTTGGGTCTACTGCCTTACTTAGATTAACTTACTACTCCTGGCTCTCTGCTGTGTTAGCAGATTAAGCTGTGTTAGCTACCTAAAACCAGAAGGGAGTTCACTTCTAAGAACCTCAGCAGGGGAAAGAGTTAATCATTGTCCAGCCAGGAGATGGGTGATGGTTTGGATTGGATATCAGGAGGAATTTCTTCCCTGAAAGGGTTGCTAGGTATTGGCCCAGGCCAATGGAGCATCCCTGGAGGGGCTTAAGAAACATGGAGATGTGGCACTTAGTGAGATGGTTTAGTGGCATGGGAGTGGATGGACTTGATGAGCTTAGGGCTCTCTTCCAACCTTAGTGATTCTGGGAATGCTGGTGGAGATCTTTATCCCCGTTTCCTACTTTGTGCCATTTATCTGCTTTCCATGGCTCTTGTTCTCCCCAGGAGCTCCTAGGAAGGCAGGAGCCCAAGTGCTTGTCACAGGCTTGCAGAGCTGTAGGGTAATTAGCTCCAAGGCTGCAACAATTTCCTTGGAAGTCCATTACGTGGCCAGAGCCTTGTTAGCTTCCCTCTGAAGGCTGGAGAATGGAAGAGAGAGGGATAATTACCAAGCATGGTAGAAAAAGACAGCCCCAACAAATAATGTCAGGAAAATTAGGAGGTCTCCGCATAAAAGGAATTGACCTGGTGCTGTATAAATAATGACAAACAGTGGGACAAAGGTTGGGCTTTTATTTGGAGGCAGGAGACAAAGAGGCTGGCAATAGTCACAGATAAATAGAAGCATAAGATCCACAGCAAGCCCAGCTGTCAGAGGTCATTCTTGCAGTCCCATTTTACAAGTCACAGGCTTCCAGCCTTCTTTGGTCCTATTTCAGCAAATAAAACAAACCTGAACTTCCAAGATTTCTCACTTAACCACAGCAGCTATTCATCATCCTAAAGCTCTTGGCAGCCTTCTCAGAGCTTTGCTGTCACAGTCCCTGGAGTGGCAGGAAATTCCTGTATGGAGCTTGTCTCTTCCCCCAGCACTTCCAATTACTTCAGTGCTTGACTGCTGCTTTGACAGCATCACTTCTGAGCCATCCAACAGGCTGGGAGAAATTAGGAAACAACAAAAAAAACCCAACCCCAATGAGTTAGCTTTGCAATAGGCTATTCCTTAAAAATACCAAGGCCAAGTGTTTGACTAAGTGTCAGTTAATCAGGCTCTGTGGTCATCAAGCAGAGTGGATGTCAACATCTCTATTTCTTTCATCTGCTCTGAGCTCTGTCACAGCTTCCCTGGGATGCTCTTTCCCTGTGTCTTCATTGGGAGGTAGACTTGTGGGTTTGGGGTGTTATTTTCATGATTAGTGGGATTAGCCTGTACTTTATAATGAGTATAAATGGATTTCCTTAATCATAACAAAGCATGGCCAGAGATTCCTTGAGGTTTTCCTAGCATTTTAAACATCAGCAGCTTCAGGTCTGTGTATAAAACTCTTATTGTTCATGTAGTAAAAAAAATCTGAAGTAGGAAAATAATATCATTTTCATCAGAAAATGCTGTTGCCATTAATTAATAGCCTTGTGAGTGTAGCCACAGCCTTGCTGTTGGAAGCAATTCCTTGGGAACAGGTTTTTTTTACACCAATAAAATTTATTAGCATCCTTGTGTCCACTGGGCTTGTAAAGATCAATTTCTAGGAGAGGCTGAATAAAACCCTGACAGTCCTGCTGGATGCTCTGAAGCCTTAAGACTGAGTTTCCTTTTGTGAGAAATCAAAATATGTCAGAAATCTCCTGAGTCAGACTAAAATTGCAGGTTACACTTTCACCCTTGGGCTTAATCAAACATGTGGTGTAATATCAAATTGATTGTGTACTTTTGGCTTGGAGCTTTGCTGACATTTCAATGCCATCAGCTGGAGAAATGTCAGGGCAAGAATGGGATTGTGTGTGTCTGCATGTGGAGCTGGTGGCACAGTTCACCTGAGCTTGCACAAGGGCAGGGATGTTGTCCATCTTCCTGAGCTGATAGAGGCCATGGGAAAGAGCAGAAAGAATTTCATCTCACTAAGGTCATTATCATGAAAAAAAAACTCCTCCTAGGCTACTTTCCCCATGCAACTTTAGAGTTGATTTTAAAGCATCCCTAGGTTTGGATTTCCATCCTTTTTGATTACCATATTTATGATTTTATTTATGTGATGGAACATAGTCAATATCTACATCATTTACTGGCTGGTTTTTTCCTTTTAGATAGTCATAATTCAGTTGTATTTTAGACCCCAAAGAATATTTTCAGAATCACCAAGGCTGGAAAAGACCCCCAGGATCCTCAATTTTTCCACGTATCTTACTCAAACAATTAAACCTGTATAAAATGTATGCATTCAGCATCATGTTGCAGATACACTTCTGTTTTTCAGGCAGATAAAAAGCTTTCAAGCAGCTGGGACACAAGCATTATGCCCACACACATATAGATAATGTATAGATATATTATTTTAGTGTATATGCATGTAAAAAGGCATAAAATAGACAGCTGAAATCTTACTTTCTGTACTAGTTGTGTTGTGGAAAAAATAGAGGACAATAAGAGAAATGGCTTCAAGTTGCACCAGGGGAGGTTCAGATGTGGAATCAGCATCCCTGTGGTGCTTGGAGCCATGGCTCAGGGATGAGCATGGGATGGTTGGATGGATGATGGGTGAGCTCAGAGGGCTTTTCCCACCATCATGATTGTGCTCTAGGTGTCTAACTAGCTGCATCCCTGGAAGGAAGGAAGGAAGGAAGGTCCAAGTGCATCCCTGGAAGGAAGGAAGGAAGGTCCAAGTGCATCCCTGGAAGGAAGGAAGGTCCAAGTGCATCCCTGGAAGGAAGGAAGGAAGGAAGGAAGGTCCAAGTGCATCCCTGGAAGGAAGGAAGGAAGGTCCAAGTGCATCCCTGGAAGGAAGGAAGGTAGGTCCAACTGCCAGACCCTGCAACTTGGGCACCAAGCTTGTCCTTTGGGGTTTCTTCCATCAAGCCTAAGAGCCAAGCAAGGCAGGTGCTTCATGAAGCTAATTAGCACCTAACTAACAGCTAATCCATACAAGCAGAGGTTTGGGTCTCTCCCTTCCCTGCAGGTTGAGCTCCTGAGCCATCTGGGCTGCTGCAGTGGGAACTCTGCTGGTGATGCTCAGCAGCCCAGCTCTGTGCTGCAGGACTCTCTCTGTTCTGCCTTCCAGCTCCAGCCAAGAGTTCCCAAGTCCGGGATCCAGCTCCTGAGTCCCAGGATCCAGCTCCTGAGTCTGATTCCCATCTGCTGGTGAGTCCTTGTGCCACAGCATCAGTGGGGATGGGCAGGGAGTTGCTGTTGAGGGATTTGGTATTGATTCTGGATATATTTGTGTATATTTTACTGTTATTAATTAGAAAGACCAAGTAATTTTATATAGTCACTTCTCAGGTGAGGCAGAGTACTAGCAGAATCCTACAGAAGTGTGTGCTAGACCTCAAGAGAGTAGAAAATGAGGTGGGAAGGTGAGTGAAAAGTGAGGTGATCAAGTTTGCTGGTATTACAAAGCTCTTCAGCACAAGAAGGAGCAGGACCAGCTGAGAAGAGTTGTAGAACATAATACTTGGCAATAAAAAAGGAGAAAGTGAAATGTAAATAACTCTTCAGTGATGTCCATGGGGAAAAAATAACCTCAGCTTTAATGATATATAAATCCTAACCTAACATACACAACCTGTCACTCAGGAATGAGATCTTCAAGCTATAAATAGTGGAGAAAGAGTTCTATGGAAATGTCAGCTCAAACCAGAAACAATCCTCATGCCTCTGTGCATTTCTGGTTCCCTTCTCTCTCCAAGTCATAAAGATACAGAGAAGGCCACAAGGATGAGCAAAAGCATGAAACAGCTTCAACAGGACTTTTAATTCAACATCTTTAGACTCTTCAGGCTAGGAAAAACACAGGCAAGGGAAGAGGGATGTAACAGCATCCTCAAGGGTGTGGAAGATTTAAAGAGGGAAGGATTGTGTGCTGCCTCTTCTAGGGAGAAAAAGCAGCTATCAGCTGAAATTTAGACTATGGCAAGTTCAAACCAACAAACAAACTTCATGTAATTAAGTTACTACAGGACCTTTGTGGTGTTCTAAGTGGATAGAGGCTTGGAAAAAATGGGAAGATGACTCTATTAACTACTCCAAAAAACTAATGAAGAAGAATTATCTAGTTCAGCTAGTTCTGGTTTAGAAAGGTAGCTCAGGCAGTATAGTTCTTCTTGCCTAGGCATCCACTGGTAGCTTGATGTCAGAGGCAAGATAATGAGCTCCTTTGAACTAGGTACAGAGATAAGTGGTTTATTATGTTCTCTACTTACTGTTTATAGCTCATTAAATAAACATTTCTGTTCTTACTTCTCCTATAAACAGAGCTCACAAGTGGTTAATGATGCTTCATGTTGTGTTTGGTAGAGTTTTCTCTGCAGATAAGTTTAGTTAAGTTAATAAAGCATGCAAAGGTACCTCAGTTATGCTGTGGATGGAGCACAGGCCATGGCTACTGTAGGCATGAAGAAAAATAGCTTTTGCATCTTGAGATAGTCATGGGAGAGAGGGGAAGGACAGCCATTCCCCTCTTTTCTTTATGGAGCTGCAGGTTCAGAGGCTGAAGTTAACTGTTGTGTGGGAGATCACAAGGTGACTGCTGAAAATGTTAAACAAACCAGAGCCTTGGTAAGACCTCACTAGATGCTCTATCCAAACACATCCTCTTCCAGCTCTGCTAAAAGGATTTCCCTTGGGATGAGAGAATGCATTTGTGCTCCTTGCAGCCCACATTAATCATTTGATAACTTTCTGTACTGTGTAGCAATCTGTACCAATGGCATCCTGGGCTGCAGCAAGAGAAGCGTGGCCAGCAGAGCCAGAGAGGTGATTGTGCCACTNTCCTGGGCAGAGTGCTAGCAGCACCACAACTTTCCTTTGTGCTTCCATGACTGAGATCGCTTTCCCAACACATTTCCCATGGCATGCAAATGAATTCCTCTGCAGAGTGTTCCCACACAGCAGGTAAATGTGGCTCTTGAATAACAGGACAAGCCCAACCACCCAGGCAGGAGGCAGGCAGTGACAGGAAAGCTTCTCCAGTTGCCCTGAGGCTGGGCTTTAGAAGGCAGGAATTCTTCTCATTCCTGGTGTTGCAGTTGAGGTCATCTTGCTCTTTGATGTAGCTGAGTAAATGAAACCAGCTATTAACATCTGGATACCTTTTCCCCCCATAAAATGAGAAACATTTCCAAGTGCAACACTGCACAGAAAAGAGAGATAGCACTTGTGCTGATAGAACTGTGAGCAGCTTTTGGTTCACTGGCCCAGGCTGCCCAGGAGGCTGTGGAGTCTCCTTGTCTGGAGCCATTGCAGAGCTGCCTGGACACATTGCTGTGTGAGCTGGTCTAGGTGCTCCTGCTCTGGCAGGGGGGTTGCACTAGATGAGCTTTCTAGGGCCCTTCCAACCCCTGACATACTGGGATACTCCTAGGTGTTGGGGAGTGTGACCTGTGCTCTCCCTCTGGCTCTTTGGCTTGGGCTTTGCTTCCTGACATCATTCCTCCAGCTCCTTAAAGGTCAAGCCAGAGCAAAAGGAGGTTTAGCTGGAGGGGAGATGTAAACAAATGTTTGGTTCTTCTGCAGAGCTGCCAGTATGCAGAAAAGGAGATGGATTTTAGAGGCTGTCTTGTGTCATTCATCAATATTTGAAGGCACCTGCAAGCCCAGGTTAAGAGCTCTGGTGTCTCAGGCAGCTCTTGTACACTCATTTTGTTCTCTGCAACACAACCATGTCCATCAGCAACTCGAGACAGATGAATATTTATTTACCATGTCAACTTTCATCACTTGCTTCCCCATCCTAGCCTGGAAGTAATCAATTAAAGTAAGAAAGGGAAGCAAGGAATTCTCTACAAAACCTTGCTGCTCTATAGCTAAAAAATCTACACCCCAACTATAAATTATTGAACACTTTGCTTTAAGAACTGAAGCATTTATTCACTGCATTTTTTTGCTTTAAATATAGATACAGATGTAGGCTTTTTTTTTTTTGCATTTACACAGAGCTGCTGTTATTAAGAATATCCACATGAGAAAAGGATACAGAGATGATCCCTGTGAGAAGGTGAATTTGATAGCATGGATTGTAATGCAGAGTACTTTTTGCTGCAGCTGACTGACACCTTTAGGAATAAAAAAAAACAACCCTGATACTTTGATGAGAAGATCAACTGCACAATATTCTCCCAGAATCTCCTCCAGAGTCTCAACGCAAACTAACAGAAGGATGCAATGTATGTGTCAAGAGAAATAAACACACATGAAACCAGACATTCATTCTCCTCAGCCTGAAAGCAGATGCAACAAAACACTGGGAAAGGGTAGAAAAGCCAACTTTACAGCAGCAGATAAAGAAAGAGCTTTTATAGCAAGTTGTATCTACAGTCCCTGGCATAAAATATTCATAATTCCAGCTATACCACTCTATAAGTGTTCCTAGAGCAAAGTCCTGCTGCTCAACAAGTGGATGGAGTTTGTAATTAAAAATGTTTCTCTGTTGATTGATGCATATATTAATGTATGTATTAATATATATATTAATTCATAGGAACATTGGTGATATGTTTGCTTTTATTCAGGTGTAACACAAAGCAGCACAGATGAAGGTTTGTTGTTGAGTTTATAAACTGAGGCAACTTGATTCATCTAAAATGCTCCTCCTCTTTTTTTTTTTCTTCATGTGACAAGAACTCTAGTTAAATGTTGTATTTATTTGTCCTTTTTTTCTCCCCCTTAACATAGCCTAGGAGGAAGTACACAGCACTGTGCTTCTCCTCTGTCTGTGCTGGAGGTCAGGGAGTTTTGTTGTGCAGAGAGCATCTCTGCTTTCCTCCTGCCTCCCTCCCTCCTTCCCTGTTCTGCAAGGCAGATCCAGGAGAGATGGCCAGGTGTTTTCAGCCAAGGTGAACCTCACTACCTTTCTTGTGCACCAGTTCAAATCTTTATACACATAGCCCAAAAATCATGGTGAGTATTTTTTTCCCTTCAACAGATTTATTGCTTCAAGAGCTCTTCACTTCAGAAGGCTCCCCAGTATTGTTATGGGGGTTTGGGCTGTAGACAGAAAACCTTCAAGGAACTCAGCTGTACTTGAGTGAAGCAGCATTCTCCTCCCAGGAATGAACAAACTGGTTTGTAATGTCCTTAGCAAGAAGCCTGCCAACTTCTAAACAGGGTTGTGGGATAGTTCTGAAGCCCTAACCCTGTCTGCTCTCAGAGATAACCACCCTGCTCTCTCACTGCTAGCTCTGGTTTGGTCATCACATTCTTTCTGAGTGCCTGAGGACAAGTCAAAGTGGGTGAAGTTCCTTCTGCCAACAATACCACAGGGGAGACAGGCCAAAGCAAGGCAGAAAACCTGCTACTGGTGCCTCCTGCCATGGTCCTGGGCAAGATGATTGCTAAGTTTCCAGATTCTGGTCTTGAGACATTTTTTTCCTGCTGCATGGAATTTGTTGCTCCTTTCCATCCCAGGATCTCAGGTGAGGATAACCTTCCTGGGAATCAAGCACTTGTCTTTCATAGCTAACAAAAAACAGAAGGCATAACAAGGTTAAGTGTTTTGCTTGTAGATAGAGTGAAAGTTTGTGGTAGAGTTTAGAAGCAACTTGAGGTTTCCTGCCCTAACAAAAGAAAGGCTAGTGTAGGTGCAGAAGAAACTGTCTCTAGAGAAACACAACTGGGACTCAGACTTTAGGGGCACTGAGGTAGAATTCAGTGTGAGGACTCAGACTTTAGGGGCAATGAGGTAGCATTCAGTGTGAGGACTCAGACTTTAGGGGCAATGAGGTAGCATTCAGTGTGAGGACTCAGACTTTAGGGGCACTGAGGTAGCATTCAGTGTGAGGACTCAGACTTTAGGGGCACTGAGGTAGCATTCAGTGTGAGGACTCAGACTTTAGGGGCAATGAGGTAGCATTCAGTGTGAGGACTCAGACTTTAGGGGCAATGAGGTAGCATTCAGTGTGAGGACTCAGATTTTAGGGGCACTGAGGTAGTGGTTCTGACCTCTCCCCATGCGTGAAGGGAGTTCCAGAGCAGCTGGGAGCAAAGGGGAGTGAAAAGCAGTGCTCCTCTGCAACCCTGTTCTTTGGTCTTCCTACTTCCTTACTCTCTCTGTTCTGAAATCACTTAGGGAGAAGAAACACTCTCCAAACCTGCCTGGACAGACTCTCCTAACCTGCTTGCCCAACTCTTCAGAGGACTAGGGTGAAGGACAATGATGATCAGAAATGTCACCAGGTGTGTCCAGGTTAGTTTTGCTCCCCAGTTGCAGCCTAGCTTGCTTGGGTTTAGCAGTAAAGCTGCTGAAGAGGTTACCTCATTTTTATGTGAGTATCTGTGATTCCTTCTTTATGAAAAAGCAAAAAATGAAGTAAATAACCCAACATGGCTCTTTTGTGTCCAGCAGGCTAGTGTATGGCATCTGTGCATGAGTTGAGTCCCTTGGTATTCACTGTCTAAATATGACATGGTATCCCTTTTCCTTGTGACTCACAGCCCCAAACCCTCAACTCCCACTTCCTCTCCAAGCTCTTCCGTGGGTTTTCCAGCAGAACCTCCCTTCTCCTGGCTGTGCAGTGACCTCTTCCTCAGGCATCATTCCTTGCCTCATTCCTTTCTGTTTGCTGGCCACGTTTCCCATGAGGCTGGAGGCTTGCAGCCTCTCTGGACTGCTTTCCCACATGTGCTAACAGGCCAGCCCTGGCTTTTTTTGGCAGATGATGGTTGCTAATCACTTACAGTAGCAAGATGAGCATGAGTCATAAATCCTAGCTCAAATCATGTATGTTAACACTTCAGTCTCAGTTTCTACTCTGGTAACTCCCTCATCCAATTAGTTGTCCTTAGCCTTGCTAAGGAAGAGGAGCCTATTCCTCCTGAATTCCCTCTCTCCTTTCCCTGGGCCTGCCCTTCATGGGCTGTGAGCAGGGGTTCTCAACTGCAATTAAACACAGCATTTCCAACCTTCATTTACCTAGGAAAATCTGTCTTTTTAATGTTGTTTGTTAAATGTGCTCCTCTTGCTGGCTGAGGGGAAAAATGGTCTTGTGTCTGGAATATTCCAGCAATAAATAGCTCTTGTGATTACCAAATGCCTCAGCCAGCTCCACTTCAGCATTTAATCACCCACAAAAGCAATAAATTGCCTCATATACTCCTCCACTATGAACACTGTCTCTTAATCAAACAGGATTAAGAAGTGCAAGAGACATTAGCCATTTAGCTGTGAATTTGGGGAGGTCATGAGAAGAATAAGGCAGATGTACAGAGCAATGGAAACTGCAAGTCCCTGAGTTGCAGCTTATACAACATGCAGAGAGCAGGAATATGGCATATTAGCATTTATAACAGGGTCATTTACACTTAATATATTGATTTACATTCACTATGAAAATGTTGACATGATTCCTTATCCCTCATGGTGTCCAAGCTAAGTTTGGATCTATTGATGGGTAGATATCTAATATTCAGTACTGCCTCTATTTTTGCCTGGAAAGGGTTTTGTATCCCAAACCAGAGCTTAAAGGTTTGCTCCAGCAACCTCTCACATATTGATTTTTAGAGCACTGTGAAGGAGATTCCCTGATCTTTGTTCACAAAGCCTAGCCATGATGATGATGATGAAGGAGATTGCTTAAATGGCTTTATTATTGTGATTTCTGAAGTTTAGATTTATAGATCAATTACCAAATTAAAATCTGGTATCGTGCAGGTGACAATAGTCCAACTTTTCCAGTCTGAGGAGAGCCACATCCCTTTTAATTGATGTAGTGGTAGCATCAGTCTCACCTGGCATGGAGATAACGGATTCCTTCCCAGCATTGATAGGGCTGTGGATCTATAAATAGCCAGAATGCTTTGGAATGAAACCAAAATCCCGAGACTGAAAGGAAGACTTACGTAGAAACGACTTAGTCATAAATGAAAGAAATTAAACATTCTTCATACATGAAAAAAAAAGCAAAGTATTGCTTGGTGCAGTGAGCAGCACAATTCCATCCCATTGCTCCCCTGTTATTGTCACTTCAACCTCAACTTTCAGCATTTATCTTCAGAACTGTCACCTGTCATGCTTAATGAAGCCACCTGACACTTGCATTTCTTTTAGTACATTAATATCACTCCAATATTTTTTTTCAAACCCACTGCAGGGTTCAAACAAATCCTAAAACTTCATCAACTCTTGCAAGATAAGAAACCCAGCTTGCTGCTCTTTTGTTTTTCTTCCCCCTGAAGTACTGTAGGTTTGCCTTCCTGTTACTTTGTCTCCTTTAATAAATATTGATTAGGATTAAATACTTTATAACCTCTTCTTTTTTTTGCCATTCAGGAGTCCTAGGCATCCACCTTGCCAAATGAGGATAAATGTGTCATCTCATGGTCTACTGCAGCATATCCTTTACGCCTGCACTCGGAGTCTAGTTAACTCCAAGTGTCTAGACAGAGACTTAGACAAACATTCATGTCTCTCTACAGGAATTTGTTGTCTATTCCTAAAACCTTCCCTTTATTTTATTAAATTCCCCCAATAATTAATTAAAATGAAAATGAATGCATTATTTTAGAGCTTGCTTAGCCACGCGTGAAGATTCTACTTGTGTTTGCATCCCTGTGAGGCCAAAGCTACCCTTATTGTTCCCAAATTCCCTCCTTCAGCTGGACAAACTGAGGTCAAATATCTCCTGCTTTATTTTAAGGAGTAATTATCCTGTCTCCTTTGAGCTGGCAGCTTGTTGGTGCTCTTCACTTTTCATTCCAGAAGGAATCTCCTATAGGAGAAGAATTTAGAATGGGACAAGCTATTAGGAGCTGTGGATGGCATAATACTTGAATAATATTCATATTCTCATAGATTATTTAAGATGGGGTTTGTTTTGCTTGCTTGATTTTGTTTTCTTTAAATTCTTAGCATATTTGATCCCATTACAATAGCAGGCAGAGATACTTGTTGAATGTAGGCCTTGTGTGCTCCTTCACGTAAATATCCAGATATAAATTAGAGGGTTTTTTCCCTTCAGGGTGGAAAAATGGTGACTCCATGTTATTTTGTGAGAGCACTTCAAGAACCCTGTTCTCAATTTTACATGATTCTTTGTCAGAATTACCCAGAAATGGTAATATGAAGAGGTAAGAGACAATTCTGGTGAGAAGAATTTACTGTTTGGGGCTGAGTGTGTGAGGTAAAATTAGGAGAAGCACTCCCATTCCCAGCCTCAAACCAGACTGAGATGGGGAAAAATGGAGTGGGCTGAGATTTGTGCTGCTCCCTTGATTTACTCCTTAATCATGTTTATGGTCTAAAATGAATTAAAAGTATAACTTTTACTCTAAAACTCAAGTGTTGAATTTTCTCGAAGCCCACAATAAAAGTGTGCTGGGAGGTTTATCTAGGCTTGGGAGAATAAAGCTCAGGATTGGTTTAAAAATATTACATTAAACAAAAAAAATCTGACATTTGAAAGAATATATTTTACTAATATAACAAAATTGAGCAAAAATCAGGAAACTGGGTAGAGATTTAGACCTGGAACACCAGAGATGCAAGCAGCCAGGCCACAGTCACTTTGGTTTTAGTTGGCTGTAGATGATGGTTATCAGAAATTTAACTTCTCTTACAGTAAAGTGTATTAAATTGAAAATCCAATTCTTGAGAAGCTGTAAAGCTGGCTTTGGAAAAGCCCAGGAAAGCATTAACTTGTTCTGGTTGATCACTGAGGATCAAGGTAATTGACAGGCTGCTGGCATGTGTATGTTGCAACAATACCTGGGATACAGTTATATTCGGATTAGAGTACAAATGATCTTTTATTGACAATCAGAAAAGCAAAACAATCTCAGACCTCAAAATCACTGCTGGTAGAAGTTTACAGGAGGCTGTTGATGGCTCTTCTAATGTAAAGCAATGTTAAATAAAATTATACTTTACCATTAGGACTTTTATAGCATTAATGCTCGAGATAAACCAGAGGGAAAGGAGAAATGGAGGAATTTGTAGAGTCTAATAGGCTTCCTCACAAAAGTCAAATGCAGCCATTTCTTTTCAAGGGAAAACACTAAAATGCCAGTGCTTTTATGGCCACATACATATACACACTCTCTCTGGGGCAGATATTACACTTCTTAATGGAGAATAGAATTGTGTCCATCACTCAGCATGCAGGACTGCATCCCTATATATGTGAGCCAAACTTTCCAGCTATGTGGGAAACCTTTTGAAGCTCATTTCTGATTTGATTCATATTTTAGCTGAGGTATTATTATAATCAGTTAGAATTATTATGATATAAATATTATAGTCGGTGATAATTATTATCTCTTATTCTAGCTATTAATTTTTGGTTCCTGTGGAGTTGGTAGTTTATAATTGCCATTAATTGCCACAATGCTTCCCTGAATACTTTTCTCCTCTTTTCTATGGTTCCCAAGCATGGCTCATCTATGGCCACCACCTACGACTCTTNTGTGCATTCAGTGTTAAGGACTCATAGTATGCAAAAGCACTCTGCTGTTAATACACATCCATGTTCATGGTTCCAAAGGAGCTATTACAATATGCTCTGAATAGATATGAGGAATAATAGTTAATAGGTAAGTAAAAACATTCAGTAGTATGAAAATATACCATGGAATGCACAATAGTTTTAATGGTTCCAAAGGAGCTGTTACAATATATGCTCTGAATAGATATTAGGAATAAGAGATAAGTAAAAGCATTCCATAGTATGAAAATTCACCATGGAATGCACAATATTTTTAATAGTGTATTCTCTAAAAGTGCAGCAGCACTGTATATTCTAAAATCACATTGAAGATGCACAAAACTCACAGCATTTTTATGGCTCTACAGATGATCTCACACACTTTGTTCCCCTGTATTATTTATCTTATTTGTAGCATATGTTTGTTTAAGCATTTTTCATTTTAACATCTGGGGTTTTTTTGGCAGGATTGACTTAGGTATTCTTTTCATCTGGAAATATTTTTATTGTTGTGGCATACTAGATGAGGGATTTTTTTTTTCCAGAGATCATTTGATATTGGCAATTAGTTTGATGCTGCTCAGGAAAGGTAATGTAAATTTCATGACTCCTTGCAATTGTAAGGAATGTGCATAAAATACTAATGGAGAATAATGCCAGCTCCAGATAGTACTCAGGGTGCAGCAGAAACATGAAAAGCAACAGAAATATTTGGCTTAGGTTGGTGGGTTGTTTTTTTTTTCCTTGCTATAAATAGAGCTTCTAGGATTACTATGACTAAATGGTTCAGGTGAATTCATGAAGTTATTCTAAATATATTGTCCCTCTATAGTTCATGTTGCAATATTCTGTGATGTTAGCCACATTTTTAATCAATATTCCCTTAAATTTCCTGTCCTGGTAGCTCAGAGATACTCTTGTCCATCATTTCTCTTTGCTGAGATGATCTATAATGTCAAGACAAGCTCCAAATAATCATGAATGCTCTCAAAAATCAGTGCAGGGTTTGAAACATTCACTTTTTGCTGAATTTCAAGTTTAGTCTGACCTCCAAAATAAGTTTAATTAAGGTCCATAGTGCAAAGCTGAGTAACTGAAGGGAATAGCTGCAAATAAACAACCTGTTGCAGTGCAGCACATTAGCTGTTATTGAATGCTGACTATTTCTTCTTGGCTTATTTGTAGGGAGGGAATGAATTGCCAGTTGACATTTTGTTGTGCTGAAATGTCACTTTGCATGCTGCAAGATATGATCTGTTCCTTTTTCATGGGAGATCTGTTACCTGCCTGAGGGAGCTGCTTGCTAAAGAAGAGCTGAACCCACCATAAACCATGCCATGTCCACCACTTTTCCTTAGGTGGGATAAAGCCTGTTGAGCTCAGCTCATCATCAGGCAAGTCCTTGGACTTCACTGGAATTAGATAGAATTGATTTCAGAATGTTTTCTTTTGTCTTACTTGGTCATTTGTCAGTTTTTAGTGAAATCTTTGCCATCTGTGTTAGGAAATATTTTACCGAAACAAAAGGTTCCTTACACTATTTTACTTATGAACAGTAAAAATGGAGAAAAATACCTTTTCATGTTTGAAATTCATGTTTGGGCTGTTTTATTCTCAATTGCCAGCCTGAGCCAGCACAAAGAAGTCTTTAAGCCTCATATTCCCTTTCTTCTCCTGTGGTAGAAAACAATCAAATCTGGGCAAGAAGTGTTTACAGTAGAATAACTACTTCTTGCTGCCAGAGCCATCTCAGAAACCCTCTGTAGGCTGCTACCTTGAACCTTGACAGGCTGAGCTCATCCCATCTTTTTAAGAAGATAAACTGAAAGTCCTGGAATTTACCATGTGGGTTTCCTAGATAAGGGGATGAGAAAACACCCAGCCCCAACCAACCCAACCCTGGTTAGTGTGTGCTCTTCAGAGGCACTGCTTAGCCAATGAAGCAGTTTGAAGGCAGGGTGTGCTTGGCTAAATGGCTTGCTCCTCCCTCTCTCCTCTCCTAGCTTTCCAGTTCCAGAGGGAAAAACACAAGCTTGCACGTTGAGTGTGAGTCATAACCTCTCTGCTGCTAGTGACTCACTTGGGCGTTTGAGGTAAGTCCTTCTACCTTATGTCCCAACTGCTCTGCCCTCAGGCCAGCAAGGAGAGAAGAAATATGGAAAGTGATGCAATGTTTGTGTAGATGAGATGTGTAGATACTGAGACCACTGTTGTTGTTAGTAGAATAATCATTTTTTTTTGTGCCCCAAATGGATTTTTTACATAGCTTCTTCCCCACATCAAACAATTTTTCTCCAAACTGTTTCATAACATAATGGGAAAATATTATGTTGGACCCAAGACCATCAAAGATCACTGAAATACTTAAAAATGATGGTGTTTCTCAGAGGAAAGTACCTTTCTTAATACTCTACTCTGTTGCACCAATAATAAAGCTCTCCAGGAGTGCAAAATTATGGATGACTTCTGAAATACAAGGAGGGCCTGAAGTATGTGGAGTCTCCTGAGCTCCTGCTCAGGTCCTTATACACACTCTGTCCTGGTTCATTGGCAAGCATTGCAGGGAAATGCTGAAGTTAAGTGGCTTCTTTATTCCTTAGCACTTACAATGTCCAAATCCATATCCATCAGTTAGAGTGTCTCATGTAAGGATGTAGACAAGTCTATAACTTGGCTATTTTGTCTTCCTTTGTTTCCTAAACAACCTGGCTGTAAGCTGCAATGAAACATACTAGTAAAGTATATTTACTAAACCATAGTAACAAAAGAGTCTGCTTGTAAGTTGCAAGGAAATGACAGTTTACACTTGAGTAGAGAAAGGTGATACACTGTGTCAGCATAAAATGAAGCATGGACACCAGCACCCAGATGAGCCAGAGTTGCAGCACTCCATGGTGTGGCCAAGAAGACAGCATGAAGCTGATGATCAAATCAGCCTGTGCCATGGGAAAGAGAAGGATTTCCTCTGTGGAGCAAGCATCTGCTTGGCAGATGAGAGCAGAGCAAGGAGTTCTAAGGTGTTACTTATAAGAAATGCTTGTTCTATCCTTCATGCTCACTTCCAAGTCCTCTTTAGAGGTGTATCTGTGTGTTCCCAGGTACATGAGAGGGTTAGGTTAAGAACTTATTTGTGGGAGGAGTGGAAAGACCTGGAGCTGGTGGGGTGGCCTATAGCCTTCCATGTGCCTGCTTACCCCATGCAACAGGTTGAAGGCAAACAATAGATTTAGATACATTCAGATTGGCTATTAGGGGAAATTTCTTCCTAGAAGGAGCTGTTTGGGCATTGGCCCAGGCTGCCCTGGGCTGTGGTGGAGTCCCCATCCCTGGAGGGGTTCAAAAACATCTGGATGTGGCACTTAGTGGCATGGATGTGACAGGTAGATGGTTGGACTTGATGATCTTCGAGGTCTTTTCCAACGCTAGTGATTGTGTGCCTCTCTGAACAACCCCAGCAGCCAACTTCTGATCCAACGCTTGCCCCTGCGCCGTTGCCAAGCGCTGCAGCGCCAAACCCTGTCCAGGCATGAAAGCCTCCCTTTCAGCGCTTTTTTTTTTTTTTCCTTCCCCTATTTCTGCTTGACGGGTTTCAGTCTCCTGAGGGGAAGTTCCGTGGCTGGAGGCCCGGCTGGAGGGGGTGCGTGTGTGTGAGTGTGTGTTCAGCGGGGCACCCCCCCAGCCTTCGGTCCCATCGCTAGCGGGACCTCCCCAACCGCCTCCCCCAGCAGCCGCAGCGGGATGGTTCATTGTCCGGAAATGATGGAGAAGGAGTGACTGTGGCGGCGAGGGGACAGCGGCTGTGTGAGTCCCACAGGCTGGCTGTGCGCGGCCTCCCTCCCTTCTTTTCCCCCCCCTCCCTCCTCTTGCCTGAGGGAGNCGCCGGTGACTCGCCGGCAAAGTTGCCGTGGCTTCCGCGCTGTCCCTCGCCCCCCGAGCCGTTGAGGGGGATTTTTTTCTGCATAAAATACATTAACGAACCCTTTCATTTTCTTGTTCCTTCAGGGTCGCGTGTTAGTTTTGTCGGGAGGGGGGGTGCAGGCTCTTTATTCCTGGGCGAGAGAGCTGGCAGATGTCCCAAGTGAGAGAACCTCTTCCTCCGGGGCCTGAAGGGCCAGAGCAAGCTCCGACTGAAAACAGCTCTTTGATCTCTCTCCCTCGAGGTGAGTTGCTTTAAAGTTTCTCTGTAATTGTTGCGCCTTTTTTATTTGAATGGTACGTTTGCTGCTGTGTTTTGTGGGTTTTTAACCCCTCTTCTCTTTCCCATCTCCTCCCTGACCTCCTCTCTTCGGTGTAACTGCTGTACTTTCACTTCCACCTCTTCATTTTTTTTTAACCAGAATGTAAGAAATAATCATAATAATAATAAAAAAAAAAGTCAGCACCAGTTCTCAGTGCTTGAAAACCTGCAGTCATTCAGAGGCAGATGCTGCTCCTTAAAAATGGCTTTAGTCCTTCTCAGCCCTGTCTTTAGCAGCTCTCTCTTGCAAAGCTCCCCAGTAAATTGAGCAGAGTTGATCCAGGAGTGCTCTTCAGGTTGGAGGTCACTTTGCTGCTTTTTTCCCCCCTCTTGGATTACTCTGTGCTGCTGCAGCTGAAACCGGTTTGGAAGAGGATTAACTTGTTTTGTATCAGCTGTTTAAGAGGTTGTTTAAAAGTACATTGGTCTGGAAGTGAAATGCTTTCAAGTTGTGCCTGATCCCCTGATCACCTTCATGGAGGCAGGTTTGACAGGGTTGCTTCTCCTCCACACAGGGAAGTATGTTTGCCTCAAGATTCCTGACATGTGAAGATGAGACTTAATTATATTATTTTCCCCCCATTTACAGCTACAGCTTTGTTTTCCAGAATTGTGACAGTGTTTAAAAGGTCTCTGTAGAACAGAAAAACAAGCTTGTTCAAAAAACAACTGTAGCTTTATTCATAACTGGTTAACTGGAGCAGAGCCTGGGAGCACAGTTGTGCAACTGTGGATTAAAGATGCAGTCTTGTTTTTGGAACTTGGAAAATCAATAGCTGTGTGAAATCAAAGCTGAGGACTCATTGGAGAGACCAGAAAATATCTGTAGCTAAGTCAAAAATGTTCTGGCATTGAGACATAGTCAATTGGCTTCTACTTCTCTTATTGTTGAGTTTTTGGTTGGTTTGTTTTTGGTCTTGGAGAAGAATGACTCATAACTTCTAAACAGTAAAAAATAATAATAAAAGAGATTAGATACAGAAGATCAGCCATGCAGGGCTGAACTGTTGGAATCATGTTTTTGCCAGCAAGTGCAGTTATCTGTGATACATGTTTGTTTTCCATGTGATGTTTTTATCTGAAATGGCCACACTGGTGAAATTCTGCATGTTAGGCCATGCCTCAAAGTGAACTCAGTGGCCTTATTCTTCCAGTGCCACTTTACATTGAGGTTACAGTATGAAGTCAAGTCTTACACAATTCCATTTGATAATATTTTCAATACATGCTCTTCTATTTATGCAAAATAAGGAAACAAACACTGATTTGTCCATGGACAAGATCTGTGCAGAAAATCTGAATGACACAAGTCCAGTTTACAGCTGTTGAGGTGGAGGATTATAAAGTTGCTGTTCTTAGGGATCAGTGAGGCACAAACAAGTGAAATACAAGTGAAATGTCTTGATTCAGGTTTGCTCCCTGGCCACACCTTCCAGAGCATAAGCTTGCTCAATTTTAAAACAGTGAAAAAGCAAAAAAAAGCTCAAGAAGACAAGGCTGGGTTGTTGTTTTTTTTTACAGCATTCAAATACATGTTTTTTGTTCTGATGAGCTTAGATTTCAGGATAACTCTGGACATTTGTTGCTTTTTTTTCTAGCCTAAGCCTGTTGGGGAAATGGGGGTGGAAAGAGGAAGAGGTGAGTTCATCACATTTCCAGTCTATATTCCAGCATTGCTGTTGTCAGCTTTGCAGTGTGTGGTTACAGGGGAAGGTAGTCCAGCTATTCCAGGCCTGAAGAGCTGAGATCAGTGATGTCACTGTTGCTGGATGGAGATGCAGCTCTCCTCTGGGCTCTGGAGGAACTCTGTTCAGTAACTGAGCCTTCATTCACAACAGGACAAAAAGCATGTGCTCCTGCTCAAGAATGTGATTCAAACCTCTTCGTGTTTGCTGTGCTTCACTGTTCTCAGGATGAGGAGCCCTAAAGGAACATGCTGGCTAGATGAGAAGGGTGACAGAAGACTTACTGCAGGGAATGTTTGGCTGTTGTTGAGGCAACAGTGATTACTATCATCATAATTACTGCTTTTTACCAGCAATGCCTCACTCTTATGAGTAAGGGATTTTTATTTCAGTGCTTAACTGGTGCACTTGGATTGCTCACAAGTGCCAAATACTTCTTTCTGTAGTTGTGTTGCCACTTGCAATCTGACAGGAGCTGAGTGAATCTGTGTTCATTAGTTTCTCATCACTCTCTGTCAGTTCTGAGGTGTTTCTTGAATATTACTCAAATACCTAAAGCTTTCAGAAGTGTCTGACTCTAGTTAGTCATAGAAATAACAGTGCTGCTTTCAGTTTCACATGCTTGCTGTTCCAGTCAAGTGCTTCATGTCCAGATGGGTGTGATAGCCTTGTGTCTCATAGAACTGACTGTAAAAGTCTTGCCTCAAAGTTGGACTGCTTCTGTTCCATCTCCTAGGCTCATTGGAGATCAGAATAATTCTGCTCAAATCCCATTCCAGGCCTTCAGACCTTAGATTTCTCTTTTTCCTAAACACTTGGGGTTTTTCACTAAGTAGCAGCCAGCAATGAGTGTTTTATGCTGCTGTTTGCATTTGCAGGGCACTTTTGCAGTGCCTCTCGCCCAGGTTGCTCAGCACTGGGGGTGATGCTGGGGAGGGCCCTGGGCTGCATTCCTCTTAGCCACAGTAATTTGCAAGAGGCACTGCAGGAATGTGCCTGAGCTACTAACGAACCTCCAGTCTTTGAGATTCAATCAGAGAGCTAGTCCAGAGTCCTGGAACACCCTGTGGGATATGGAATGTGGCCTTCAAATCAACACTTTCACTCGACAGGCTCTCTTTTCTTGGCCCAGGCTGTTGCTGATGCAGCCACAGCCACTGAGCAGTGCTTGTGAAGCTAGGTTTGCACACCTCTGAACCATTGTTGGGTGAATGACAGACACTTGCAACTGACTGCATGGCAATCACTGGGATTTTGAGGGTGAAAAGAGGTTTTCACTTCTATCTTTGAACTTTTGAGTGCGGAGTTGCTGTTATTTTTTTCTTCTATCACAACTGAAATTCATCCAGGGCTGTGCAACTTGTAGTATATTTCCATAGCTTACACCTGGAAAATTGAGTGCAGGAGTTTTCCAGGAAGCTCAGCTGAATTGCTGATTTTAAGAGACTGATTTTTCTTTCCAGGGGCATTTCTGAGGCTGTTGAAAGTTGCTAGGAGAGGTTTGAGTGAAAGCCACTGAAATGAAATCAAACCAAATGCATTGTTGGAGGTTTTAAACCAAACAAACATCTACCTGGAGGCCTCCAACAGCATCATGTGTGGATTGTCAGTGTTAATTAGATGGTACAATCAAGCTTTCATGAAATGAGCTTGTTTCAGGCCAAGCATGAGCTGGAGGAGGCAATTCTGTGAGCAGAATAGCCCAGTTGAGCTTGCTCAGTGAAATGCCTCTGAGTTGTAGGCATTGCATGCAGTGGCTGTTGCTGTGAATGGGTGCATTGTGAAAGCTGCTGTTAGCACAGTTCCTTTGTGTGGCTCTGGTGAACAGTGGAAGTTTTGGTAGGAAATTGCCTCCTCAGTGGTTCCTTGCCAGCCAGTCTATTAATGAACAAAGGAAGTGCTCCAAATGCAATGTCTGCCACGTGCTCCTCAAGCCTTCCCAACTGCTGGAGGCTTGAGACAGAGAAAGGGTTTGTTATCTTGCCCTCTGGAAGCATTCTTCAGGGGTTTTTTTGTTCCTCAGAGGTCTGCTTTTGTGTCATTTTTTTTCATGTTTGTAATTTCTCTTGGCTTTGGAGGCCAAAATGCTCTTTGGGATGGGCTGAGCTTGGCATCTGTTTGTTTAAATCAGGGATAACTCTGGCCTTCTGGGTCAAGTTTAGGTGTGGAAGTAAGCTTTGCCCTGTGCTTCCATCATTCCTGCAGTGCTGAACAGTAAAACTCTTCCTGACTGTGCACTTTTGGAGCTCACAGTGGCTCTGCTTTGCCAATCCATTCTGCTTCTTCCTCTCCTTGAGGGGAGTGATGCACTCAGCTTTCCAGCAGCCCTTCCCAGCAGTATTATGTTTGCTTTGCTTGTTATTTGCACACTGAGACCCATTTCTGAGTCAAGTCCAGAGATGTAGCAGAGCTTGTGGGGGCAGCTGGAATGGGAATGTGCAAATGGATGAGCACTTGGAGAAGGGAAGTTGTTTGTCAAAGGCTTGAGCTCCTGGAGGTCTGTCTTGCAAAGGTGCATCTGTTACCTAGCTGGTTTGTATTTTCTATCAGTTTGTGTGTTAATTCAGCATCCATTTAGCATGCTCTACATTGTCAGAGAGAAAGGTACAACAAAGATAGCTCTGAAGAGGGAGACTTCATGGGGATAGTCTAAGGAATTGCCAGGAATTAGTTTGATCTGTATCCCAGCAAGTTGATAAAGGCATGGAAGAGAGGATTGGAAGGGATCTGAAGAGATTGCCTTCTGTACCCTTCTTACCTAGCTATATCTAAGTCTTCCTTGACAATTTTTGACAAGTGGGTTTTGATTCTATGAAACACATGCCATTGTAAAAATAAATAGACCAGCATTGTGGTAAAATGGATGTATATACTACAAAAGGGATTGATATCACTTTCAGTCATTCCAGATGACAAAAAAAAAAAATGAGGAGTTTGCTCATTTGCACCAGGAGATGTGGTTAAAATCTTCCTTTTTCTCACTAAGTGGCTTGCCACTTGTCTGTAAGATAGAGATGATTTGGACTGGTAACCAGCTCAAGTCTCTACTTTGCCAGCTTGTTCTGTGTATTCCTTCTTTAAACCCTAAACTTGTGTTTGTCTCTAGGATAAATCCTCCCCTCTAGGATGAATCCCATGTGGGTGTCACTCCTGCAGGGCTTTTGGCTGAGCAGCTCTTCAGCCCAAGGACTGCTCTGAGTTCAGGAGAGGTGCACAGAGCTGAGCTGGGGTGGGTGAGAGGATTCTGTTGCTTTTGGGACATGACCTAGAGTAGCTTCCTGTGGTTTAGAAGAGAGATTGGATTTCTACCTCAGTGCTGCCAAACTCAGAACATAATGAGTCTTTTCTTTCCATGATTTGAACTGCTAGCAAGAGCATCTCTTCTTCTTGGCTGCCAGGGTTGGAGATGAGTCCCATGAGAGTGGAAGGGTGTACTCAAGGAAGCAGAAGCTAAAATGCTAAGCAATTATTACATAAAAATTCTTAAGGTGAAGCTTGATTCAAAGAGAACAGTGGTCTAAATTTATTTGAGGAAGCAGTAGAGAAAAGCCAGGTCCAACCATTAGTGTTTGTGCCACCTGTAAGCTTTGTTAAAGCTCCTGTGCCACAGGCATGACACCTCTGAGACCATGAAGGTCTTTGTGTCACTTCTAATTGGACTCCTAGATGTGTCACCATTCATAAACTACTCCTACCTCAATTCTTAGGCACCTCAGCAGTAAAACTAGAGGAGTAGAGGCTTGAGGGAGGTAGCTATTGCTTGCAGACCGGTTTGGGCATTGCTCTCTTTGTGGGAGGTGGTGAGTAATTGCCTTTACATCATTTGTTTGATTTTTTTTCATCCTCTTTCCTTCACTTATTAAACTAGCTCTTGACCCACAGATTTCCTCATTTCATGCTCTTTTTTTGCTCTCTTCCCTCTGGGAGCTGGGAAGGGAAGGAGTGGCTGTGCAGTCCTTAGCTCTCCACACCCTCAGAGCAGCATCTGCCAGGAGATGAGCTGCTCCTAGGGATGATTCTGGAGTAAGAGGCCAAAGAACATGCTTAGTGGTGTAGGTTTCTGTCAGGCACATACATGGAGAGGCCTCTATGTGAATTCAGGGGATGAATTGTAAACATGCTATCAGAATCCCAGCATTGGGGGGGGGGTTTATTCTACTTTTTAATAGTGCCTCTTCTTTCTTGTTCACTGTTAATATCTTTTACAGGGGGTTGAGTGGCCATTTGCCACAGCCAGCTAGAATAATAAAAGTATACATGAAAAACACACATACAACCTAGAGAGTTAATGAAAAAAGTAAACATTAAAAACACACATACAACCTAGATAGCTAAAAAAAAAAGCCAAATAACCAAAACCAAACCCCCTAAAACCCAAACAAAACAAAAGAGGCAAAGCTGCTGAACCAAAACCAAGCCCAGGCAAAGTCTTACCTTACACAACAAAGTTGTATACAGCACTTTTCTGCTGTCACTGCTGGGTTATCTTCTTGCAATCTTGGTGTTGTTAGTGTAGGAAAGTAATGGACGAGCAAAGGCTTTTAAAATAGCTCCACTAGCTATCTCCAGGATACTACTTGTTTTCATTCACTCTCTTATCAGGGCCTTTTTGCTACCCTTTGGAAACACTTTTGCACAGGCAAAAGCGTCCTCTTTCACTACAGTTGGATTTATATCTGATAGCTATCAGGGGGAAATAACTTGTGTGTGATGTCTGTCAAAGGGCTGGATTGAAGCTGCAGGTTGGTTTGGGGCAGGGTGAGGATCTAGGTGAGGATTAAGTCATGAGGGCAAGATGCAGAACTCCTTGAAGTCAATGACTCTCTTGGCAATCTCTGGAGTCACTTTACACCAATGCCAGTGGAATGGTTCATTTCAGGATGGCCTTGAGGAAATATTGACAACCTGTTGAAGAAATGCTGGAGGTGGCTGGGTCAGACCTTGCAGAGGAGCAGCAGGGCTTGAAGGCACAAGCTAGATATATACAATATGGCATTAGCTTTGAGTGATGTTCAGTGCCTCAGTTCAATAGGGTGGAAGCAGAAAGATAGGATTTAAAACCGAACTGCTGTTGGTTTCATCAAGAAGCTAACCTTTAAGATGTTGCAGTAGCAGTAAGTGATTATTTTTGGTGTGTATTAGAACCAGAATCATTGCTTTATAGAGGATCTTGTATTGTTGTAATTGAGGATATTGTCTTGGTTGTAAGTAGTTTATATAAATGTAAATGATATGAACTACTCACATATAAAACTCATTATATGAATTTGAAACAAATCAGTAGAAATAACAGACTTTTCAGCAGTTGCTTGTTTAGATTTACTGGAAATAGTATACTTAAAAAATCCTCCAGACTGACAATAGTGACTGTGTTAGAGCTTGCTCAGTTCAGTGATACAAACTGATCAATCTGTTCCTCTGAATAATGAACAGAGCCATTCCAGAGCTGGGACTGTTTCCTTGCATGCCAGCAGGAAAAATCTGTAGCAATCAAGAAGAGAAAGATTTGTGTGTGTGGATTTGACTACATTAATGACAGAGAAAAGGAAAGCTGTGACTTCCCTTCGTTTGAGGAGATGTACATCTGCATGTGTTAGCTGCTAAAAGCATCAAAAAAACAAGATTTGCTCTCTTGTGCAATAAGCTTACCATGGAAATTTCCCTGCATCTTGAATATGCTTGGAGAGAAGGATTAGCTTTTCCTTTCATCATAGGCTAAATGTTGACTTTCACTTAGGAATGCCTTTTAAAAGGTTATTTTTTTTCTCCATGAAAATTAGGTAATGGTGTTATCATAAATTCTCTGAACTTCTGTCCCAATCAGTTTGGAAGCTTCAACAGTATTTGTCTTTAATTCTGTATTCAATAGTGATAGAAAGCAGAGTTTTGGGGAGGTTTTTGTGTGTCAGAGCTACAGGTACATGGGCAAAAAAGGTATGTTTGCATCTTATTAGGTCAAATTTTTACCTGGAAGGTTACTGAATAGAAACAAACTGAACCTTAACTTGTTACAAAATCTGCTGAGTTTTATTTTGCATGGTTAAACATAATATGACTTAAAAGACTTTCTTCAAGAGGAATCCTTTTGAGCTGGACAAGAAAACAACTTGAAGATCAACTTCATTCTCATGCTAAGGAGACTACAGGAGCTGCTAAGAGAAAAGTTACATTTGATACTCTCCTTTTTAATTCACATAGAGGAAAAATGCCCCAGAAGCTAATATCTCTACATTTCTTTTGTCTTAGAAAAAAGTGACCCAGAGAAAAGTGCAACAGGAGATAAAGAGCAAGCCCAGCTTTCCAGTGACCAAAGCATCCAAGCAGAGATAGAAGGCCAGGCTGGCTGGGGAAAGCACACTGATGGGGACCTCGTCAGGAGTAAGTATTTGCAGAGCAAGCTGCTGCCATGCAGCCTGCTGACTCACTGCAACGGGTGGCAAATGCAACTGTGCTGCAACTGCACTGCAGATCTGCTGAGGTTCTTGGCCAGAGTGAGATGGATTGGGAACTGGCTGAAGGACAGAGCCCAGAGAGTTGTGGTCAGTGCAGCAGAGTCTAACTGGAGACCTGTGNAGGACAGGCTGAGAGAGCTGGGTCTCTTCAGCCTGGACAAGAGGAGACTGAGAGGAGACCTCAGCAATGCTTAGAAATATGGGAAGGGTGAGTGTGAGGAGGAGAGAGCCAGGCTCTGCTCCATGGCATCCAATGGTAGGACAAGAGGGAATGGGAGCAAGTTGGAGCACAGGAGGTTTAGTATTAAGCTGAGGAGGAACTTGTTTGCAGTTCAGGTGCCAGAGCACTGGCCCAGGCTGCCCAGGAGCCTGTGGAGTCTCCTTGTCTGGAGCCATTGCAGAGCTGCCTGGACACATTGCTGTGTGAGCTGCTCTAGGTGCTCCTGCTCTGGCAGGGGGGTTGCACTAGATGAGCTTTCTAGGGCCCTTCCTGCCAGACTGGGATACTGGGATCCTGTGAGTGACTCCTGGCAGCATGCTTCAGCAGTGAGTTCAAAGGAAGGGCTGAGTGGAGTGGGGCAGGATGATGAGAGCTCTGTAGCAGCTACAGTTGAGAGCTTCAGTGTTCTATTCCTCTCTCCTATCTGTATCTGTATCCTTACAGTGTGTCACTGCTCTGGATTTCTCAGGTTATGCAGTTAAGAGTCAATTAGGCTGAGAGCAGTTGCTTCCAGACACACTCAATATTGGGCATGTGGAGGTTTAGAAAAAGTTATGAACCCCAAAGTAGTTCTTCCTTTCACAAGTGGTATAAGACAAGGTTTTAGAGGAACCATGGAGGGGTTTTTTAGTTTTTACAAGTTCACATTCCTAGTGTGTCTGGGATGCTTTAACACATGAAAAGGTATGCAAGATTAGCCCCCTTTCTCTGTCTTGAACTGAAGATCCCGTGCTGTCCATGGGGAAAAATTCCTATTTCTGAATATTATTGCCCTAACTCCAGAGAAACCCATCAGTTATCTGTTTAGTTTTAGGGTTTGTTGGTGTTTTTTCCTTTGTTTGTTTGTTTTTAGCATTCTCTATGCAATCAGCTTCTCCTGAACTTTGGGCTAGCATTTGAAGTTCTTGTCAAATCTTTGTTAATCCTTTTTTTCCCTAAGTAATTAATCCTGGTCAATACTTCTATCTTTAATGTTTTGAATAGCTCTCTAGATCCTTTACAAGAACTTGACTGTAGCATCTGAAAGAACAAGTATTGTAGATCAGAATGGCTCTGATTCCACCAGAGCAGCTGAAGCTTGCAGAATATTGCCTACTGAAAGAAGCTTAAAGGTTAGAAAGAAAGTGTTTTGATCATTATGGTCTCTTTTAAACCTGTTTAAATTGTTTTAGACAGGGTACACTTCCATTTTCTTAAGTATCAACAACCATTCACCACTATCCTAATGATGCTGTTTCTTCTTCCCCCACACAGATTGTTTCCCACCCCCACACTTCATCCATGCCCCAGTTGTGTTAGCTTTAGTTTTCACTTGATGGATGTTTTTCCAGGGGTTTGAATTTCCAAGATTTTCCTTGTTTGCAGCTGTTTTATCCTGCTGTGTGCCATGGAAGTTGATTAATCAGCTTTATTGGCACAGCAACAAGGAGAGCCAGTGTTAAGAGACTCTGTAATGACTTCATTAGGCAGGAGTTCACATGTGCACTTGTGAACTCACTTTACCAGGCAACAGCAACAAACTCCAATGCTGCTCCTGTTTTCCACAGGCAGATGGTTTTGGTTCACCTTGCCCTGACCTTGGCCCTTTTGTTTTCAATCTCTAGATGCTGAGATTGCCCACAGATTAGCCCTTTCCTCACCTCCTTTGGAGCATCTCTTATCCCCCCCAAATATCCCAGGCAAATGGATGATCTTATGGGAAGCTTCAACCACAGAATTTTCTGAAGAGAGCTTGAGAGTCAAAAGGAAAAAGACCAAAGCAGTTATATTACCTTCCTGTATTAGTTGTGAGTGCTTTCACATCACTGATATTGGAATACTATGTGCAGTTGGAGAAGGGCTAGGAGAGAGCCAGAAACATCTCAGGAATGAGTGGAGTAGTTGAAAACATGCCTTCTTGAGGGAAAACTCCTGGAATCCCATCTGGTTAGTGTTAACAAGGGAGGCAAAGAGGGGTTTGAGAAGCATGATACCACAGGGAACAGAAATGAGCTTAGACAATTGTTCAGCTGTAGTGTACAAAAGGAGAACTACATGCAATGTCTGCAAGTTCAGCTAGACTGAAAAGAAGGTGTATATTCCTTAACAGAATGTTTGAGGAGAGGAAGAGCTGCCCAATCTCTGATGGTTTGAGAGGTGTTCAGTTGGCTTTACTCTTCCCAAGGTGGCCATTGCTCTGAACTGGAGTAAGGGAGAGTCTCTTTCCCATAGTGGTTCCCCCAAATTGGGATAACCTCTCTGTTTTTCAGCTCAAGGCAATACTGAGACCTCTTCCTTTCCCTCCACAGATGCACACACATTCTGTGTTTCATTGCAGGATGTAGAGGTTCTGCTTTTCAGAAGAGCTCAGCCTTCCTCTGCTTTCCCTTCCTCTTTAAGCAGCTGCAAAGCCCTAGTGTTTTGTTTCCATTGCATGGCCTGGTGGCTGGGATGGAGATGTCCTGCTTCTCTTAGCACTCACAGCTTGAGGAGTGGATGTGAAAAGAGGCAAGGTGAAGCCACAGGAGGTTTTGTTACTGCATCACCCTGCTTTGTTCTTTGGGAAAGGTTTGGGATTTTTTTTTTTGCCCTCTTGAAAAAACCCAAACAACTAAGGCTGTAAAGATGGCTTTTAGAGTATTTAGGCACAATTTGTACAGGTTAACATCAGTGTGTGCTGTTATGCAGGGGAAGGAATGTTTAGGAGGGAAGGGAATGCCACTCTTGAGTCCTGTTTGCTTGGGAGGATTTAATCTCCTTGCCAGTTCTCAAGCAGGACCTCAGCTAGGTGATATTTAAGAAAACAAAAACCATCTTCCCATGGATTCAAATTGTCATGAATAATTGATTAATCATAACCCAATTCTCAAGATTAAAGACCTAAAATATGCCCATGTCTTACAGAGGGAAAGGTCATTGCCATCCATCATTTCCTAGCTTCATCTGCCTCTTGCTCCTCCCTGAAACAGAGGCAGGGATGCAGTTCTGTGGGGATTAAACAGTTGGACATGTCCTTGTGCCCACTCTTTGATTTACTACATTCTTCTCGATTGCATTTTATTGACATCTAAACCTAGATCTTTTCATCTTTTTGTTTTCTATATTTGTGTTTTGGTGTTTGTACTTTACATGACTTTTTAGTTAATCTTCACATCTGGCTATTCCCTTTTCCTTCTGCCTTAAGTGCATGATTTCCATCATTTAAGTTATGCAGTTTGGGTTTGGGACTTTTATTCCCAACAAGAAGCTGATTTGCTCTTTTTCTTTGACCTGTGGATTGATTCCTACTGATGCTGCACCAGGAGAAGAATGAATAATAGTGCTCTTGCACTCAGTATTTCTCAGCTCAGGTATTCTTCAAGGCTCTGTCTCAGCCTACTGGCTAAGAAATACAGATGAGGAAGAAGCAGCCAGTGCTTTCAGGATACCATGAGATCCAAGATCTTCTGTGTTGCCAAGAAGCTAAGCAGATACTGCAGCTGATGCATCCACAGTGGAGCTCATGTTTGCTGCTGCCCCCCTGAGTTAGCTGGGAGGATTTAGCTGGGGTTAGGCCTTTTCTTGCTGGAAGTGCATCCATCTTCTCCCCATTTTGATTTCACCTAGGAATTACTTGGATCAGAGCTCTCAGCTGAGACACTTTAGGGTGCAGGGAATTTCACCACAGCCAGAGCAGCATCATTTAATCTTGATGTCCCCCTGTGCTGGGCAGAGATAGCTGTATCCTTACAGCTAGGTCTTTGCTGCTGGCAGCAGTGTCCCTGAAGTGAGTTGGCAGAGTCCCTTGTAGGGAGAGCTGCAGGGGGATGGATGCAGATGTTCTCTGGGCAGCCTCTTCCCTTGGACTCCAGGTGGAATGCTTGGAAGCAAGGCAGTTAGTGATGGGCTGCAGTAGCTGAGGAACTGATAGACTCTAGGGTGGAAAAACAAACTTCTTGCTGTTGTTGATTCATTTGCAGAAGAGGAGTCAGTGAGAACTCCAAACTGCAGCTGATGCCCAGGAGATAGATGCATGCATTCTGCATATCACTAGTAGGCAGAATTACCTGCAGCCTTTCCCTGCCTTCTGACTCTGAGGGCATCATCTGGGTTGCTGTTCTGAGCTGGGGAACTTTGGATGGCAGTAATCACCAGGAGCAGACAGAGGTGAAACTGTTGGGGTGAAGATTCCTCTGCTTGCTGGGTTTGAGCCTGGAGTAAATTGTATCTTCATTGCAGAGTATTTGCCTGGGTTGTGTTGGTACTGGCTCAGAATTAATGTGCTAGGTGGGAAAGGATGTTTATATCCTTGTCCTGATTAGTTCCTCATACAAGGGGAAAAGTCAAATGGATTTGTAGTGGTGCCTGAAAGAGGAAGAGTAATAAAACTGGGGGAAAAGTCAAATGGATTTGTAGTGGTGCCTGAAAGAGGAAGAGTAATAAAACTGCCTGCATTTGAGTGAAATATTGGACTACAAACCCACTGAGTCACTGTCCTGTTAGTCTGCTCTTTTCAGCACTAATGTTACTCAAGTTAGCCATTTTTAGCAAAGAAACACAAAATTACTAAGTGTGTGAAAGCATCACCATGCAAGTTGTCCTTTTAGGAACCTGCTTGCTGGCAGAAGTGTCCTGGACTCAAACCATAGCAAAAAATTCTCTTTGTTTTTCTGTTTTAAATGTTGTTTTCTATTTGCTGTTGTGTGTGGGATGCTTGGAGTAAGTTTACACAACAGGAAAGAAGTGTTGAGTATACATCCAAATAGTGGATTTAGAGAGCTAAAACTAGTTTTAATCTTTTGAATGTTGTGTTTCCTGATTAAAAAGTGGAAGATGAAGAGAGGCTTATGGGCACAGCAGAAGGGTTGATGAAGTAATTATGGTTAAACATTTTTCTTCTTTAAATAGCTATCAGAAGGGGGGGAAAAAAAGGTCTGAATACAACTTGTTATGCATTCTGCTAGTATCTGCAGTGCAAATGTAGCCACAAGTACCTTTCCCTGAAGGTATTTTTGTAAAGGACAAGGGGAAAAAAGGAGCCTGTGACCTATTTGGGTGTTGTTGTGGGGGTAGTGGTGGCTTTTGGGTTTCTCTTGAAAAACAATAAAATAAAATAAGAATTCTTCACTCTCCAAGCCCTTCTGAAAACATTGAAATGTCAGACAGCTGTGGTCACTCAGGCTGTGTCTAATACTGGCTTTAACTCATTCTCCTGATGAGGTAGAGCCTCCAGAAATACTGAGAGTGATGAATTCCTTGCCCCCTGAGCCTTGACTATTTCTCAGTGACTTGTGCTGCTCTGAGTGTTTCTGTGAGTAACCTGTTTGGGTTGGGATGCTGAGATGCAAACCCATGGCATTCTGCCACAGCAGCTTCCAGATTCTGAGGTTTAGGTCTGGAGCATAAAAACTAGAGGCTTCCATGTCCCTGTTAAACCTGCTGTCCTCAAATTGTGTGCAGTGCCATGGTTTTCCCCTTGAATCTGAAGCTATAAATATTATGCTAGATGTTTAGAGAAACTGCTATGCCAATGTTCATTAGAGCAGAAGCAACTAAGAGATGTTTTCCTGTAGCAGAGGTTCCTCAAGCTTAGGTGAGGGTTATTTTGCTTTACAGCTCAGACTTAAGTTTGTGGAATGCTTACATAGAAGTTTACTTTTGAGGCAAGCAGAGCAAACTGTAAAATACATGGCCTGTGAGTCACATTGGAGCTTCAGGGCAAGGCTTTGCCCCTGACAGACAGCACAAGCCTTTGGTTTGCCTATTCCTCCATGGATCAGGAGCAAGCCTACCTTGGGGAGCTCTGAAATGGATCTCTCTCCAAGAAGAAAACTTCCTAGCTAGTTAGAAGACATCCACCTTTCCCCATCTCCTCTCTTTCTTAGAACAGATGCAACTGTTAACTACATTCTTGAAGTCCCAAATTGAAATCAAATCCACATTTTACCAGAAAAGCAATGAGAGTTTATTATTCTGCTCACCAAAATTGGTCAGAAGAGCAGTGTCAAACCAGAGGGAAGATCTTTGAGGTCTGTGTAATTCAGAAATACAAGAGATTAGTGAACAATGCTGGGAAACTTGGCACTAGTGTGAGTGTTATATTTACAGCAAATAAGAGATTGCTTAACTTTGGACAGCAATGGAAGGGAAAACCAACAACACACAACACCATTTAAAGGTGTTCTAATAAAAGTTGTCTTGTTTTTCCCTTCTTATTCCTTCGTTTGCCTCATTCCATCTATGTCTCTGCCCTTTTGATTTTGTGATTCCCCTCTGCAGGGGGTAAGGTTATATCTGAGGAATCTTTTTTTCCCTACAACTGAATAAATTCCATCTTAATTTTAAATCAATCACCATTTGGTTTGGCCCATTTGCCTGTTAGCAGCCTGCTTGAGCTGCTGCTGCTGTGATGCTTGTGTGGGGCTCAGAGCTTGGGGAAGCAGTGATTTCTCAGAGGGTTTTTTTGTTTGTATAGTTGTTTCTCACTGTGTTTTTCCAGCAGGACAGATTAGTGAGTGCATGGCTCAGCTATCAGAGCTTTCTTGGGGATTGTTTGAGCAGCTTAGGCTTTGCTTCCGTTCAGGAAACTGCAGTGCATCCTTGTTGCAGGAGGTTTGCTCAGCAGTCTGACTTGTGGCCTGCTGGCAGAGGGATGTGTGTGTGTGGCAGCAGCAGCCCAAACCTGCATTACTCTGAGTTCAGCTGATGGAGGTCATGGTTGAAAGCTTGCCCAGGATGGCTGGGTTTGTCCAGCTGAGTCAGAAAGAGGACTTCCTGGAGCATTTTGCTAGAATACAGTAAAGCAGCAGCAAGTAGAAAAACCATTTTCCTTTCTGCTTAGTGCTGGTGATAATGAATATGTGTGAAGCACATTCAGCTTTGAGTCGAGCACACAAATCTTAGTTGGAAGATGTTTCTAATCTGAAATACAACACTGCCTTTCCCTTCAGCAAATGGTTTAGTGTAGAACAAAGTTCAGCTGCCTGTGGGATGGGGAAGGGAGAGGACAGGGAGCTCTGGTGTAGAGATGCAGCCTTTACTCCATGCTTGCTTGCTGGTTTTAATCTAGGGAAGGAATTAAGAAAATTTAGGCTTTTCAAGGACTCTGAGAAGAGGACTAGACTAGTCAAGAAGTATTCTGGAGAATCTTATTTGTGCAGCTCACACAAAAATATTTTGGGTGAGATTGCACCATATCTGTTCAAAACACCCCAAAAGAGATCAAAAAAGGAGGAAAGAGCTCTCATTTCTAGCTCCTCCTAATGCTAAGCTGCTGTGTTAGTGGCATAAAGCAGCCCCAGAGTCAGCTTTGCTTCTGGCACCTCTGCTTGGACTTGGGGTGTGTGACCCAAAACCCCTTGGTGACCTGGAGTTCTTTGGGATGGGAAGCCCCACTCCTGCAGCCCATGGGGCACAGCAGCCAGGTGGATGGGTGCTGGGAGTCCTGTGCCCATCTCCTGGACTATGAGGGAATTCCTGTAGCTGAAGGACTTGTGTAGCAGAGACTGAGCCTTTCATGTGTTTACTGTTGGCCAGGTTGCCTCTCTTTCTCCTCTCCCTTGGCAGTTTCAGGATCAGGATGTGGATGGACAGTTGCTGCACTCTCTGCTTCATTTCCATGTGTCTTCTCCTGACAATCACTCTCTGAACTAGCTAACAAACAACAAGCTGGCTCATCAAGAGTTATTGTTGTGGACCTCAAGTGCTCACCCTGCTTTCTGACACACCATTTCCATTTTCCATCCTGCTGCTCTTGCTGAATATGGCTGATTCTTGGCCTGGGCTCTAGGAGCCTCCCTGACCTCAAGCAGAAAGGGAAATAACTGCTTCAGTGCTAGATCACTGCAGAAGCACAAGGTGTTTGTCTTTGGTTTAGTTCACTGCTCATGAACTAGTGATTTAGCATTGAATTCTTTCCTTACTTAGAACATTTGTAGCAAATCTGGTGGGATTTTGACTTTCTATTATCTTTGTTTCTTCTTTCCTCTTCTTTTCTGCCCTCCCAGGCTCAAGTGGCTCAGCTCACTAGGTATTTTTTCCCCATCCTGCCTTCTTCCCCTCCAGTGCTGTCTTCTTCTGGATGCTTGCTATCTGCTCTTTTTCCTTTGATGTTTTTGCCCTGCTATTGTTTTAATAATGCACAATCCCAAGTTTTAGCCTGTTCCTTGTGCTTGCTGCCCATTTGCCTCTCCTGTTGCATTTTCCTTGCAGCAGTGTTTTCTCTCTCTTTCTTCCTTTGGTTTTCTGGTGCTTTTTGCCAAACTTAGCATCAGCTCTAGGTTACGAGAAAGAAGAGCAGAGAGAAAATAAGCACAGCAAGTTATCAGAAAGTCAGTTACCAGGGTATGTATTACTAGGTTTGTGTTGATGCTCTGTATTTTCCTGCTACTTTACATTACTCTCTCTTGGTTGCTTCCATTCTGTTTTACTCCTGTTTTCTCTTTCTGCATCTTTTTGGGGTTGTTAATGGTAGCATTGGGTATGACTTAGAATTAGAGAGATCACAAAAGACAGCACAGAGCAGGCTGAGCTTGAGCACTTCTGGGAGTCTTCTGGGAGTGAGCAGAGGACTAGAAATCGAGGGAGAACATGAAGGGAATTGCTCATTCCAAGCATTTGCCTTCATGTGCTCTCTAAAACCAAGTACAGCCAGTTTTTAAATGTGGGTTTAACTGAACACTGTAAGCTTGTCATCTGAAAACTCAGCCTCTATGGTCAGTGGAGGATAAAGCTGACCTTGGAGTGCTTTCTCCCTCAGAAGGGGCTAGGCTAAGAAGCTCTTTGCCTCCCCAGCCATCAGCAGCAGCTCCTTCCCTGCAGTGAAACACTCTCTGCATTGGCAGTATCCCAGTATCCCAGGGGTTGGAAGGGACCTAGAAAGATCATCTAGTCCATCCCCCTTAGGGTTTTGGAGGAAGGGAAGAGTTGATGCTGGAGCCAAGAGGACCTGTTTGTGCACTTGCCCAGGTCCTGGCTCTTCATGACACTGAGGTTATCTCTCCTGCCTGCTACATCCTGCTGAGGCAATACCCAGCTGGAGATATCCTGTTGTTTGTAGCTTCTCTTTGATGTTGAGGATGTGATGAGGGGAACAAGTAACACAGTGGTGAGGGGCATCCAAACTGTGCCAAGGATTTGATTGCGTGCCTGAAATTCCATAGGACACCAGAGTGGCTTTCTGCAGTGCCACAGCCAGATGTTGTCATAGGCACTAATTGCTTAACTGCTGTAATTCTCATGCCAACAGCTTGCATTACCTTTTTTTTGCATCTAGAGGTTAATTAACCTTCCTTTTCAAATGAGAGCTCCAGAGGCAAAATGTTCTGTTCCTCAGGGAGATGGAATGGTGTTGTTGGGTTTGCAGCCCTCTGTAGCTTTTAGAGTTTGGGGGGATTGCCCTCACCTTTATTAAATTATTGATAATTCTGGTTGGAGAAATAGATCACTTTCTGCATTTGAGAAATTAACAGAATGCCTAATTTTCTGTTGCTGAATGCCTTTTTGTTTTCCCTCTGCATCAAGCAGTATCATGGGAAGCAACATCCCTTGCTGAGCTATTCACTAAAGATCTAACAACTGAAAAAACAAGATGATTAAGATGCCTCTTAATAAGTTAGAGATGTAGAAAACAGGATGAAATAACTAGGAATGTGTCAAACAGCCTAAATGTGCCCATGGAACATTGGAATGATGAGCAGGAGTGAAGCAGCCACTGCACACATGTCTGCAGTCATTACCCCTGCTGCAAGGAGTTAAGAGCAAATACACTGCAACTCTTTTCCAGGCCTCCAGCAGAATGTCTGAGGAGAAAATTGGACAGATAACTATTACAAGTGGAAAGCTTGCAGTACATTTTTCCCACTTTTGAACGCAGCTTTATAGAGAAATTTATTCCACAAGTTTCTGGGTGCCTGTTACCTGTAATGTCCTGGTTTGATTTGGGCTCTTTGCTTGGCTTTTTCATGGCAAACTACTGCTGCTTGTTCTCAACAAGGAAGAAATTGGCTGCTTTAGTAGAGCTATATTCCACTTGATTTACATTGTGTGAATCCTCTTTATTCCTCACTTGTTTTGTGAGCTGGCAAGAGTTTCCACAAAGTTTCTGAGAGATGCCAGTGTTTGCAGGCTCACAAAAAGCATGGCTGCTGAGGACAAGATTGCTGTATGATAAAGGAGGAGAATTTCCTGCTAATTAGAAGACAAAAGGCTATTTGGATTTTGAGATAACTGTTACAAGGCTAGGTAATTAAAAATGGGAAGGATTGAGTTCAGCAATGATAAAAAATAATCAGCAAGGATTTCTTCCTTTTGCCAAAAGACCTCAGGAAAGAGATAATCCATGTGCAGTGGGGATGCTCTCAGCTCTGTGAACCCCTGGCTCCCAGCCCTTTTGCTGCTTGCCTGTGGGAAGTGCTGCTTTGTGGCTCTGGCAGAGACATCTTTATACAATGCCTGCAAGCCTTCAAAGGCTGGGCAAGGTCCTGCAGCCTGGCCAAAGGCAGCAGGCACTGCAGGGGCCTCTTGGCAACCTCCTTGTGCCTCCTCCTCCAGCCACAAAACACCCATGCACAGGAGCCTTTGCCATCCTCAGCAGCCTGAGAGCATAAAATGCCTTTTCCCTTTGTCCCCTGCCAGCCCTGCTTCTGTTCTTGCTGGTGTTCCCTGGATGTGTTTTAACAAAGTGCTCTCAGTGTGGCTCCTGTCAAACTCGGAGCAGCAGTTTTGCTGCAGGATTTTCATGACAAAGGACATAATAATAATAATGTATTGTATGCATTTTGCAGATGGGTCTGGTGCCTTCCAAGCAGCACTGCTCCAAAAGCAGGATGCTGTTAGTTGGGACTTTGTTTTCCTTGTAAAGTCAGCATGGTATAAAAAATTCAGTGTGAAAAATTGATTTTTTTATTTTTTTTTAAGAAGATCAGATTGTACCTTGATGGCACCTTGTTATTTAGCTAATGTATGCCTTCTGTGAGCTGGAAGCTGCACTATATGCTATTTATGTCCTAGAAAATATTCAAAAATAATTGCTGACAAAAGCCACTTCACAGGTTGACTCAGAGGTACATCTTGTAATCTGAATGTTAATATTCTGGATAGCTAAGCAGGGAAAGCTATTGATGTAGTTTGAAGATCCATGTAGAGACTCCTCAGGATTTGAGTTAACAAAAGTGGGGAGGGAGAGGTGTTGGAGTCCTCGCAGCTTCACTGACATTTGATGCTTATGGAGTGTATAAATGCAGACCATTTGGGTAATATTTGTGAAAAGGTAAGATTTTTCTTTTTTGCTAGTCAGTTGGAAATGTTGCCTTTTATATCTTAGGAAATTAGGGCTTCTTTTTGTGTTTTTCTTCCAGGAGCCATTGGGAATCACTGATTTTAGTCCAGAATCCAGGCAGGCTCTAGTTTTACTGTGCAATCCATGACTATCTGTCACTTGCTTTATTTTTCTCCTCAAGCTTAAGGATGTGTTAAGGAGAAGCTCTGCTAAAAAGCTGAGGCCTGATCCTTACCTCCCTTACATGAGCTGATCCATGCAGAGGGAGTTAGGAGCAGCTACTCTGTGTTAAGGAGAAGCTCTGCTAAAAAGCTGAGGCCTGATCCTTACCTCCCTTACATGAGCTGATCCATGCAGAGGGAGTTAGGAGCAGCTACTCTGTGTTAAGGAGAAGCTCTGCTAAAAAGCTGAGGCCTGATCCTTACCTCCCTTACATGAGCTGATCCATGCAGAGGGAGTTAGGAGCAGCTACTCTGTGTTAAGGAGAAGCTCTGCTAAAAAGCTGAGGCCTGATCCTTACCTCCCTTACATGAGCTGATCCATGCAGAGGGAGTTAGGAGCAGCTACTCTGTGTTAAGGAGAAGCTCTGCTAAAAAGCTGAGGCCTGATCCTTACCTCCCTTACATGAGCTGATCCATGCAGAGGGAGTTAGGAGCAGCTACTCTGTGTTAAGGAGAAGCTCTGCTAAAAAGCTGAGGCCTGATCCTTACCTCCCTTACATGAGCTGATCCATGCAGAGGGAGTTAGGAGCAGCTACTCTGTGTTAAGGAGAAGCTCTGCTAAAAAGCTGAGGCCTGATCCTTACCTCCCTTACATGAGCTGATCCATGCAGAGGGAGTTAGGAGCAGCTACTCTGTGTTAAGGAGAAGCTCTGCTAAAAAGCTGAGGCCTGATCCTTACCTCCCTTACATGAGCTGATCCATGCAGAGGGAGTTAGGAGCAGCTACTCTGTGTTAAGGAGAAGCTCTGCTAAAAAGCTGAGGCCTGATCCTTACCTCCCTTACATGAGGTGATCCATGCAGAGGGAGTTAGGAGCAGCTCCCCCTAAGCTCAGACAACTTCCCCAGCTCAAATTAGCCTGGAGATCTTGGCTTTCACCATCAATGGGCCATTAATGGACCTGTGTATTTCCTCAGAGGAGCTCATCCTCTTGCTGTGGTTGCAACTGTTTGGGGAGGCATATTTCCAGATGAAGTGAGGCTTTGTATTTTCCCAAGATTTGCAAATCCTAACCGGTTACATTTTTCTTTGACACCCAGGAGTGGTGCTTTTTGATTCCTCCCTAGTCCACCTGCAAAAATATTGCTTCTGTGGCTTGCTCTGATGTCACCCATGAAGGCAAACAAGGTTCTTACCTCTCTGGGTGTGCAGGCAGATGACTCAAGCTGGAAAGTGGGAAGTCTTTTTTTCCATTGGTGCCATTGAGCTGCCCAGCAAAGTCCTGTGGATCAGCTAGCTGCCTGGCAGTGGCTTTGGATGGGATTAAGCTCCTAACTAGCTGTCTCAATTCTCCTCTCCCTCCTGATGTTGCCTTCTGATTGCCTGGGCCTGGGAGGAGGCTGTTGAGTGTGTGTTTGGTTTTGTGTTTTGTGTTCAAATCCCTGATGATAGCTTCCCCTCTCCTCTTTTGGCTGAGCATTTCCCTCGGTTGACATGCATTTTTTTTTTATGCTGCTCAAAGCACAGGATTTGGTCTCCTCAGACTGTTATTTGTGCAAGGTGTCAACAAAGTCTTGTCAGGGTGCACGTGCCTTAAAGTGAGCTCAGGATTTTACAGCCTGGAGTCAGAATGGGCACAGCTACTCCAAAGCCAGCAAACCCACAGGCAATGTTTAGCACTGGAATATTTATTCACCAGCTAGTAACCTCACAATTAAATTATTCTGTAAAGTCAGTTAAATAACAGCAGAAGTTGCTGTATTCAGGCCCATTTGGCAAGGAAGCAGTGAAACATGCTAATAGATGATATGCTATAGCAATATATTGCCTTTTTATTGCTTTTCCACAGGCAGCAGATTCATGTATAGTTATTACTAGCTACATTATCTGCTAGTTTTCTATCAAAAAAAAGCTTCAGTCTATTGAATCATTAATCCAATATTTATCATTCTTATTGAAAAATCCACCAGTGTTAGCACTGTCTAAAATATTGACTTAAATCTACTGCTTTTGCTAAAGATTAAAACCATATTAACCTTAAAGAAAAAAAAAAAAAATAAAAAACCCACACCAGCCCAGGACATTTGAAAAGCTTCATTGTGGCTGTTTGAAATGAAAATATTTCTGTGTTGGCTGAGGAATGATTTATTTTATTTAACATCCAGTAAGTGACCAGTGCCATTTGTGATTTGCAGATGCTGAATGCTCCTGCAGCTCCTCTGTGCAATTTTGATGTGTGTTGCATTAGTTACCTGAATATCAAGAAGAAGAGGGTTTTTTTTTTTGCTCATCCAGAGTGTGTAAAATGGGATCTTTTGTAGCAGCACAGGGCCTGTTTAGAATGATAGAACAGGCTCTGAATGTGCACATATCAAACAAAATGCCATCTTTCTGTAGAAAAGAAGGTGTCAAAAAGTTTCTTTTGTACCTTGAACGCCTGTGATTATGTAGTACAAAATGCAGAGTTTGTAAAATTTCCTGAATATACAGGCAAAAAATGAATAATTCAAAACAACTCCTAAGTTCTCCAGCCTATTGTATCTTTTATAACGCAGGCAGAAGATAGCATTGTGTTCCCAGTAGAGCTGAATTTGCACAAGTTACACCTCTGGAAATGCCAGATGGTCTATGGTCTACTTTTGAGAGCTGTCACATATGTAAAGATTGGGAAAAAAGAAAGACAGCTGAATGAGAGCAGTGGATCATTAAAGAGAGAGGGAGAGTCCCTGGGTATCACTGTGTTTTAAGAAGCATTGTGTCATTCCCCATATTACACCTTTTCTTTTTCTTTCCATCTCTTTTAGATATACACAACCTGTTAAAAAAAAAATAAGGTAAAAATATGTCTGCTTGTGGCTTCATCAGTTAGTTGCTTTTGTTCTTTCTGCTAGAATGCAGTCAGCTGGTTCCTAATTGGTTTCCAGAGTGTTTGAAGCAGGAGATTCAAGGCTTCCCCAGTGCAAAATTATCAATAAAAGTTAAAATCAATTTAAATGGAGATAACTAATCCATGTGGGGGTTTTTATTCCATTTTGATTTGACCTGTGTAGCACATGTGAATAGTTTAAAGCTCCAAAGTTGCATGTTAATGTTAAAAGGCTGAAGTAAGAGCACTTCGAGAGCAATGTTATTTAAGAGAGAATTAACAAACCAAAACCAAACTAAACACACAGAAAACAACTAGAAAACTGAAGTAAGAGCACTTCGAGAGCAATGTTATTTAAGAGAGAATTAACAAACCAAACCTCAAACCAAACACACAGAAAACAACTAGAAAACTGAAGTAAGAGCACTTTGGGAGCAGGGTTATTTAAGAGAAAATTAACAAACCAAACCTCAAACCAAACACACAGAAAACAACTAAAAGGCTGAAGTAAGAGCATTTTGGGAGCAGGGTTATTTAAGAGAAAATTAACAAACCAAAATCAAACCAAACACACAGAAAACAACTAAAAGACTGAAGTAAGAGCACATAGAGAGCAGGGTTATTTAAGAGAAAATTAACAAACCAAACCAAACACACAGAAAACAACTAAAAGACTAAAGTAAGAGCACTTTGGGAGTGGAATTATTTAACAGAAAATTAAACCAACCAACCAACCAAAAAAACCCCCAAAACAACTCCCAAATCCCTTCTAATAATAATAATAAAAGCAAAACTAAATAACTGTTTAGATTCCTGAAGAATTCCTTTCAGAGCAGTTTGAGGGAAGCACTCCTGGTTTGGAAGATGGAATTTGGGATAATTTGTCAGGTTTGTTGTGTTGTAGCAAAGCACTAAAAATACCCAAACCATTGTAAACTCCCAGCAGGAATTTAGCTGGCTTGGAAAAGGTCAGAAGTGTCCCTTTTAGGAACTTGTGTGTCCAGAGACACAGAATTTTTTAGTACAGTCTAGTGCTTTTATTTATTGAGGAAGATAACAGCAGGTGATTGATGCAACTGCAGCACTGCCCAGTTGAGAATCACAGGCAGCAGAGGAGGAGGAGATAATTTTTAATAGCTCTTAGGAGATACTTTTTGCTTTCTTGTTTTGATAGGGAAATGTTTTCCAGTCTATTCTTTGGTCAGTAAAAGCAATGGAAGTTGCATTCCCAGGCTAGCCTAAAGCATTCCGTGATCCATTAAACCCTTTCCCTCTTTTCTTTTTAAGCACAACCTCAACGTTTGCCTCAGCCCAATCCTTCAGCACTGGAAAGGGGTGAGGAAGAAAGTGGCAAGATCCAGAATGGCCATGCAGGGCTGAGGAATGGCAGTGGAATTCCCCATGGGGTCAAGCAGCTGCCTGCAGACAGCAGAAAGCTCTCAGCTCCTGTTGCAGAGAAAATGCACAGAAAAATCCAGTCCACCTTGTCTGTCAACAGCAGCAGCAGCAAGAAGAGTAAAATAAGCTCAGCCTTGTCTCCAAAGCCAGGGACTTCACCTGAAGGTAAGCAGAAATTCTTATTAGACAAGAGAAGGTTCTTCATAAAGAAAGAGAGAGAGACAGAGAAAGGGAGAAAAAGAGAGAAAGAAAGGAAGAGAGAAAGAAAGAGAGAGAAAGAGAATGGAAGAGAGAAAGAAAGAGAGAGAAAGAGAATGGAAGAGAGAAAGAAAGAGAGAGAAAGAGAATGGAAGAGAGAAAGAAAGAGAGAGAAAGAGAATGGAAGAGAGAAAGAAAGAGAGAGAAAGAGAATGGAAGAGAGAAAGAAAGAGAGAGAAAGAGAATGGAAGAGAGAAAGAAAGAGAGAGAAAGAGAATGGAAGAGAGAAAGAAAGAGAGAGAAAGAGAATGGAAGAGAGAAAGAAAGAGAGAGAAAGAGAATGGAAGAGAGAAAGAAAGAGAGAGAAAGAGAATGGAAGAGAGAAAGAAAGAGAGAGAAAGAGAATGGAAGAGAGAAAGAAAGAGAGAGAAAGAGAATGGAAGAGAGAAAGAAAGAGAGAGAAAGAGAATGGAAGAGAGAAAGAAAGAGAGAGAAAGAGAATGGAAGAGAGAAAGAAAGAGAGAGAAAGAGAATGGAAGAGAGAAAGAAAGAGAGAGAAAGAGAATGGAAGAGAGAAAGAAAGAGAGAGAAAGAGAATGGAAGAGAGAAAGAAAGAGAGAGAAAGAGAATGGAAGAGAGAAAGAAAGAGAGAGAAAGAGAATGGAAGAGAGAAAGAAAGAGAGAGAAAGAGAATGGAAGAGAGAAAGAAAGAGAGAGAAAGAGAATGGAAGAGAGAAAGAGAGAGAGAGAAAGAGAATGGAAGAGAGAAAGAAAGCCTGTCCAGGTCACTCTGGATGGCAGCACAGCTCCTGGTGTGCCAGCCACTGCTCCAAGCTTGGCATCATCTGCAAACTTGCTGAGGGAACACTCTACCTCTTCATCCAAATCATTGATAAATATATTGAACAGTACTGGTTTGAGGTAGGCAGAGATGCAAGGGCTTAAAAAAACAACTCTGGGAGATGGGTGCAGCCAGAGCTTCAGTGGAATGGGGAGGATTCTCAGCCTGGATGTAAGGCAGAGGGATCAGGAGGAGTGCCCGTGGTGGCCTGACTGAAGCCTAGTGCTGTCAGTGCAGTGACTGCAATTCAGTCAGTGCAGCTCTGGAGCAGCATCAAGAGCTCAGGCTGGGCCATGGGCTTGGCCTCCTTGCTGGGCTTGGTTTGCCTATTTCCCTTCAAGAACCTGCTGTTATTTTTCTGTTACACTTTCAGTCCCTTAACATTTCTTTCCCAAATCACAGCTTGGTGCTGCGTGCCTTCCCCTTAGCTCTTTCTGCTGTCTGAAACCCAGCTCAGCCTCCAGCCTGATGTTTTCCTGATGTGTTGTTCCTTCCTGCAGTATCAAAAAAGTGGAAGTCAAGAGATCTGTTCACACAACTAAGTACAAAGTGCAGGCCTCTGCATGTTAGAAATCCCACCTCTGAAAAAGATACACATATATATATCTTAGAGGCTTCTAAAGAGCCAGTGGCAGCCCTGCTCATGACCCTGCTCAATTATTGATGCCAAATGCTTGCTTTTTGCTTCTCAAATATATTGGAATCCATACATTCCGTTGGTTTGTTTTGAAGAAACATTATGTCAAATGACTGGATGATTGAGGAGAAGGTGAACAAGATCCCTTCAGATCCAGCTCTGAATTCAGATGATACCCAGCAGCTGATTGTGTGTTGCCTGAAGCTGTCAGGATCATTTTTTCTATACAATCACAAGTGTTGATACTTTGAAAGGCATATCTGATTAGAATATAATTACACTCTGTTGTTACACTGTCTACCTTACACCCTCTCCAAGTGCAGAAATACAGGGTAATCATGACTGTCACAGGCAGTTTCTTGCCTCACCTAATAGCTAAAAGGAAATATATTCAGTGTTGTGCATATAACCTTGTAATATTCTCCTCTGGAATGGGGGAAGTTGGCTAGAAGCTCTAAGTAGCTTGACCCACACTGCTAATACCTCCTGTCCTGGCTTTTCTGTTAGTCCTATTGGGCACTGATGGAAGTCTCTCTAGGGCATTGGGATATGCCTGTAAGGGAATATTTGTTCTAAAAGATCATTTTCTCCTTTTTTTTTTGAAATGTATTTTGCTTTACAGTTTTCTGGCAAGACATTTTCTATTTGTATCTACATGTCACAAGCCTTCTGACAGTTAGTGCAGCTTGCCAGTAATTTACCCTGTGGGGCTGCAGGGGGGAATTAGAGGCTAGAAATAAGATTCTTAGCAAAGATATTACCTTGCAGCAAGTATCAGGAGCTACTGCATTTGTTTTAGCATCTCTCCCTTTTTTTGATAAGATGTGCAATCAGTTGAAATACTTAAATAACACAAAGAAGAGATCACTATCTAAGGGGGAAAAAAAAGTGATTCATCCATAACTTGACAAGAATTGTGCTTATTAATGTAAGAAATGTTAACCCCTTGTGACTGCTTCCAGAAGGCTACATTTAAAACACTTGCTATAAATTGCCAGAATCTTAATATATATACTTAATATATATTTATATATATACACTAATAATATATATATTATATACTGATATATATATAATATATATTATGTACTAATAG
>VWZO01000794.1:62323-77190 GCA_013396975.1 Bucco capensis
GAGAAGAGAGAGGAGAGAAGAGAGAGGAGAGAAGAGAGAGGAGAGGAGAAAGGAGAGGAGAGAGGAGAAGAGGAGAGAGGAGAAGAGGGAGGAGAGGAGGGGAGAAGAGGGAGAAGAGGGAGGAGAGGAGGGGAGAAGAGGGAGAAGAGGAGAGAAGAGAAGAGAGAGAGACGAGAATAAATAGAAGGTCCAATTCCTCTGGGCTGGGGAAAAGGAGTAGGTACTGGGTTTTGGTTGGTGTTTTTTTTGTACACTATCCTTCCACATCTTCCAATAGAGGAAATGATGGAGCAGGTGGAGAAGTCAGGTGTGTATGGAGACTTTATTGAGTGTTCCACTCACCAGCTCCTTAGCTAGAGGTTAATTCCATGCTTTGTTCCAGTGGCTCAGCAGTGGTTCTGCATTCCCCTTGCTCCAGGAGAAGTTTAGCTCTGGGACTACACCACCAGATTTGGTTATTTGTTTGTTTCTTTATTTCCCTCAGGCTACTTCCTTGACTTTATGAGGTTCCTGAGGGACTCAAATCATCCAATGAACATTTGACCCCTCTGGAAATCCTAAGCAGTTTGTTAGGCTATATTGGGAGAGCTAACGGGGAGTTCTTCACCTCACTAATCCAGTGACAGATGCTCCCTATTAACTCTCTGCCTTCCCAAAGGGAAGAGAAAGGGAATAAGGGAGAGAAACTTAGGGCTTGGAAAACTAAAACTACTTGAATGAAAATAGTAACAATAAAATGAAATCTAGACAAATATATACAAAGCCAATATAAAATCCAAGCCTCCTGAGGGCAACTCCATCAGCATCACCACTGATGCTGTGGCAGGAGTCCCTCAAAACCAGCAGCAGATGGGAACCAAACTCAGGGGCTGGATGCTGGGATTGGATTCAGGAGCTCATGGATTGGCATCAGAGGCAGAAGAGAGAGTTCTCCTCAGACAGTAGCCATTGAAAGAGAAAGCAGGAGAGCTTGAGCCTCCTGATCCCTCAGCTTGACACTGAGCTCCATGGAATGGGATCCCGAGCTGGTCAGGTTAGGGTGCAGGTGCAGCCTTGTACTCTGCACACTGAAGAGATGGAAAAGAAACTTTCTATTAGCACTCACCCTGATTTATTTTCCTTTCATGAATAACTTCTGGCTCAACACAAAATATTTAGTCTTTTAATTCAATGGGAATAGAGATTTTCGGAGGGAAACCTAAGTAACATCCTGCTCCCAGTTAGCATGAATAAAGGATTGGCCTTGTAATCTCTACAACTAGAAGTAGCAGTGTGGTTGTCACATTTTACTCTACACACAGCTTGATTGCTGCAGAGTAGACACCTGCCAGGAGCATTTCACTTCAGCAGGAGGAATTTACTGTCGCCCTGTCAAAAAATCAGATTGCAATGCCAACCTCTGCCTTTGAAAAACCCAGAAACAAGGGTGTTGAGGAAAGGTTTCAATCTCTCCCTGGATCCAGATGTTGTGGTCAGGCACGTGGGAATACTGCTGCTCCATGGGGGATTCCTGGGATGGGAATATTGCTTAGTGAAGCAGGGTAGGGAAAAGCAAGATGCTGGGGAGTGTAGATACCCTGAGTAGGCTACTAGCAGCTTAGGGAGGATGCTGCTGCACAGCAGTGTAAAGACCTCTTGTTAAAAGCAGAATGTCTTCTCTGCTGGCTACATTTCCAGTTCTTGATTGCTATTTTTCACCAATTGTGCTTCATGCAGCACTCCTTGGGTTGATCTGCTCCTTGGAGCCTTGTGTCTGAATGGTTTTGGGGCCCAATTGTGAGCTCAGCTCAACAGCAGAAGAGGCAAGCAGGGGAAGCACCTGCTGTCTGGAGGCTTCATGGTGATGCTCTAGGATCCTGACACCTGAAGAAAACAGTCCCTCAGGAAAGGTAAGTCCTGCTGCATCTTTGATAAGAAATTCTTCATCGTGGTGTGTGGTTTAAAGAAAGATTTACCACTTTCTTTTTTTACCTCTGGTTAGATGTTTTTGTGTTTTGCATAGAGGTCTATGCTATGTTTGAGCATATTTCAAATGAGCTATGACCCTGGAATATAACTCAAACACCACATCTGTGTAGCTTATAAAACAATTAGTTAGGAAAGGGGATTACCAAGGTGCTCACCTGGCTCAGTATCACCATAGCCTTCAGGAAAATCCTGGGATTAAGGGGCTTGTATAGCCTTCAAAAATGGACTTTGAAACCATGAACAACAGACCAAACAGATCTATTCCTTCAGAGAGCTTTGGTGAGGAAAGCACCTGTCCTGTCAACTTCCCTTGCCATACCTCAAAAATCACTGAGTTTATCTCCAGAAAATGCCTTTCTGTGTGGCTCTACAGGCTCATCTTTGCCCATGAGGCAGATGAATTCCTTCCTATTCTTGCTCAGAGGGCTGATGGCTCCCATCCTGCTCTGCCCTTCTCCTGTGAATAATCCAAGGGACTGCCAAGAGAATTCTTGAGTAAGGAGCAGTACACATGTTAGCCACAGTGCTGCCTGACAACTCCAATCAGCTGCTGGAAGTGATTTTGCCTGTTTCAGAGTCCTGGGAAACTCCAAGGGCATCAAGTCAAATTAGAGATTGATCGCAGTTTGCCCTGTAGCTCGTGCACACAGAAGGAATCTCCTCCATCACTTAGGAGAGGAGTGGAAGAGGCTGCAGCAGGGGAATAGCAGAGCTCAGCCTGGAGAAGTTAGACTTCTCAGGCTGGTAGCAACATCACAAGCTTAGCCATCCAGGAAAGAGTAAAATTGGTGTTGATGTGCACTTGCCAGGTGACACTGCCCTCATCCCTTCTGCAGGTCTGGACATTCCGCAGCTTAGCCAGACCCAGAATTCATCTTGGGGTTATCATTTTCCTGCTCCAGACAAGCAAAATGTCAGAGGGGTGCCTAAATTTGGTTTAGATACAAATACTAATCTCTGTGTGCTCGTGTTGATGAACTGCTGTATAGTAGAATCTTTAACCATGGAGTTCACTGACCTGCTACTGTGTGACCTACAAAAAAAAAAGCAGTAGCAAAAATAACTGAAAAGTCAAGAAAACGAGAATTACTGTCTATTGATTCCAATAGCAGGCACTGAAAAGACAATACAGAATATTATATCACTTACAATGCTGTGCCAGGAGAAGATCTGCTGCTTATCTTCTCCCACTTTGGCTTCCTGGCTATATGTGTTAGTAAATATTTACTTTCTATGTTGCTCTGCTTTCTCCTTGTAGCTACTTTGGGCTTGGGCCAACATTCCCTAGCAAGGCAAGAAAGAGTCAAAGAGATTATCCAAGTGATAATGTCTTATCTTGAGAAGCAGCCCATGCTTCTCCTGAAGTTTTTGTGGATCCCAAATTCTGTGTGCAGAAGCAGTTGGTGTTCCTACATCTGTCTGCAGGTCTTAAAATGATTTGTCACTTTGTTTTCTATTTAAATGCCAAGTGTTGGTTAGTTCTCTCAGGTGAAAAGGGATAGGACAAGAGGAAATGGCTTCAAGCTGCACCAAGAGAGGTTGAGTGGTGGGAATGAAGGGAGCAGCCAGCAAAGCTCCTGTAGGGAGGGGAAGGGGAAAGAAAGGGACCAAAATTCCCTTTTGGCTTCATCCTGCATCTCCTGCAAGCCTCAGGGAACTTCCAAAGGTGAGGGCAGGCAGGTAGGTAGGTAAGTAGGCTACACTAAAGATAACCAAAGCAGAGCTGAGGGTGGGGAGTCTTGAAACAGATTAAAAGTAATCATAGTCCTGTGGCCTGAGGCAGGCAGAAAACAGAAGCATCACTGCTAGCTGGGAACCCACAGCATGTCCTACATAGCCAGGAAAGAGCAGGATTCCTCCTTCTTCTTGGAGGGATTCCTTCTTTCTGCTGGTGTGGTGGATAAGAGCATCCTGAAGTGTCTCTAGTGCAGCCCTGATGCTGGTGGGGAGCTGGGCTCTCTGGATCCTTGCCTTTGCCTGGTTCTTCCTTTACAACCCAATTTCTATCCTCTTTAACTCACAACCCAAGAGAAGAGAGACACCAGCATCCTATCTGGGGGCTCAAGATCTTGGACTAGAGAGAAGAACAACTCCACCCCTGAGCCCAGAGGTGCTGAAGCTAGTAGCTGCCCATGGATTTGTAAGGGTTAAAACTAGAGAGAATAGGATGTGGTTTTTTACTCTTTTTAACAAGAATGGTCCTATTTTTACACACCAAGGTTTATCCACACCTCCACAGACATAATTCTGCACGAGGCCCATAACCAATTGCTGTTGTGCAGGATTTAGGGTAGCTCAGCTTGGCAAGAGAGGAATTTTTTCATAAAATACTGACTTTTCCTCATTGTTTTTTTTTCCCCAGCATTGTGCATTTTCTAGGTTTCCTCCTTGATGCCTTTGTTTTAAAAATGGGGCAGAGAGAGACTCCTGATCTCAGCAAATATCTCAGTGAGGATACTTTAGCTTTGGGGCAAGCACAACTTAATATTCATCAGTCTGGGAAGGCAGAAGGGGAAGGGAAGCAGTGGAGCTGCTCCAGCAGGAGCTACTGGGGCTAAAGATCTGATGGGAACAACCTAGCAGAGGCTGGAAAACCTTAGGAAAGCAGCATGGGAGAGGTAAGGGACAAAAAGGAGCACAGAGAGCCCTAGGAGGAGTTGACTAGAGCTGAGGAGAAAACACCTCAACTAACAGAAAAGGGAGTAAGAGAGTGGAAAAGAGAGTCCTAAAATCCAAAGAGATGCTTGGAGTGAGGCTGAAATCTGAACAGCAATGCAAGCTAGCTGGGAAAAGGAGAAAGCTTCAAGGTAGCTGGGAAAAGGAAGAAAGCTTCAAGCTAGCTGGGAAAAGGAAAAAAGCTTCAAGCTAGCTGGGAAAAGGAAGAAAGCTTCAAGCTAGCTGGGAAAAAAGGAAGAAAGCTTCAAGCTAGCTGGGAAAAAAAGGGAGAAAGCTTCAAGCTAGTTGGGAAAAGGAAGAAAGCTTCAAGCTAGCTGGGAAAAAAAGGAGAAAGCTTCAAGCTAGCTGGGAAAAAGAAGGAGAAAGCTTCAAGCTAGCTGGGAAAAAGAAGGAGAAAGCTTGGAGAGTTCCCATTAAAAAAGGCAAAGCAAACCATGAGGGCTTAAAAACATTTCTTTAGATACACATCTATTCATTTATCTAGGAATAGATGTAACTGTAAGATATACTTATTTAATTATGAGTTTGTAAAATACATTAAAATAGATCTAAAAGAGGTATATGGAAATATATAAATAGAGTTACATTCAAATAGAATAATAAAGGTATTTACATCAAAACATAGAAATAAATGTATTGGCATTGAAAGAGAGGAATAAAGAGATTTACATCAAAATATAGAAATAAATATATTGGCATTAAAATAGAATAATAAAGATATTTACATTAGAATAGATGAATAAATATATTTACATTAAAATATATAAATAGGTTTACATTAAAATCCACAAATAAATATTTGCATTAAAATAGATGAATAAAGATATTTACATTAAAATATTTAAATAGGTTTGAAATATAGAAATAAATATATAAAGATATGTAAATATAATGTATACTTATATATGTTTATAAAATATGTTAAAATAGATCTAAAATATATATTTATAAATATATAAAAGACACTAATAAATATATTTGCATTAAAATAGATGAATAAAGGTGTTTACATTAGAATATATAAATAAATATATTTACATTAAAATAAATAGGTTTGCATTAAAATACACAAATAGATATATTTGCATTAAAATAAATGAGTAAGGATATTTACATTAAAATATATAAATAGGTTTACACTGAAATATATAAATAAATATATAAGTATGTGTAAATATAATATATACTTATATAGTAATATGATGTTTAGAAAATACATTAAAATATATCTAAAATATGTATTTATAAATATATAAAACACACAAATAAATATATTTGCATTAAAATAGATAAAGATATTTAGGTTAAAATATATAAATAGGTTTACATTGAAATATAGAAATAAATATGTAAATATATGTAAATATAATATATCCTGATAGAATAATATGATGTTTATAAAATATGTTAAACTAGATCTAAAATATATATATACTTATAAATATATAAAATACACAAATAAATGTATTGGCATTCAAATAGATGAATAAAGGTATTTGCATTAAAATATATCAATAAATATATTTAATAATTTAACATTTAATTCATACACAGCTACCATAATTAATATACAACTCTCATCATTCATATCATGATGCTGTATATGAATATGTATACAAATATGAGTTGTATATATATAATTCATATACAGCCCTCATAATTCATATACAACTCAATTCATATACAACTCTCTCAATTCATTTACAGCTATCATAATTATAGACAACTCTCATGATCAATATACAACTACAATAATTCCTATACAACTCTCATCATTCATATCATCATCATCATCATGATATGGATGATGAGAGTTATGGTAGTTGTATATGAATTGAGATAGTAGTTGTATATGAATATGTATATGAAAATGAGTTGTATATATATAATTCATATACAACTCTCTTAGTTCATATACAACTACCATAATTATAGACAACTCTCATAATCAATATACAACTACCATAATTCATATACAACTCTCTTAATTCATATACAACTCTCTTAATCAATATACAACTCTCTTAATTCATATACAACTCTCTTAATCAATATACAACTCCTTAAATTCATATACAACTACAATAATTAATATACAACTCTCATAATTATAGATAACTCTTGTAATCAATATACAACTCTCATCATTCATATACAACTGCCATAACTAATATAAAACTCTCTTAATTCATATACAACCCTCATAATTCATATACAACTCTCTTAATTCATATACAACTACCATAATTATAGACAACTCTCATAATCAATATACAACTCTCTTAATTCATATACAAATACTGTAATTCATATACAACTACCATAATTAATATACAACTCTCATAATTATAGGACATTCTCATAATTATAAACTCTCATAATTAATACACAACTCCTAATTAGCCTTTTCTTGCTCTTAGAGGAAAACAAATTCAGTTGATGCAGCTGGAAAAGTGTCCAACTTGGCAGCAGCTTCCAAGAGGGCAAACCTAAGCCCTGCTGCTGGCATCTTGGAGGTGAGACACTGCCCCACAGTTATCTCCTCCGTTAGCAAATGCTTGATACATCATTTAATATCTCTATTAAATACATTACACACACTTCATACTTGAACCAATGACAAATAAAGGTGGAAAAAAATCCTCTTTCAAATATGGGGGGGGGGGGGGGGGNNGGGCGGGGGGGGGGGGGGGGGGGGGAAGATATTACTAATCTCAATCCTTGATTTCCCTTTTGGCAGCTTGTGCAAGTGAGCTGGAAAGTGTGTGTTAGAAAGGAGTAGCTCAAGTGAAACAAATTGCTCTTGCTTTTGTGTGCCAGTGAAGTGAAAGGACATGGAAAGGGAAGAGCTTTACACTGCCTGAGAGCTTTGCAGCACAAGGGAAGATCCAGCCAGGGGCTGACTGTTAACATCTCCATTGGATAGCAAATGCTCACCATGGGGAAAGGTTGTTGTTGAGGAGACAACAAGTTAAAAACAAAGCCTGGAGTGTTTTGTTAAAGATTCTCTACAGGTAGCTAAATTTTTCATGGGAGTTGTCCTGGCACTCTTGTTATGAGTTAGCTATTAGAGATGCATGAGGAAACTGCTTTTTTGTGTGTGTGCCACAAAAAAAGTTGTGTGAGAAGAGAGGGAAACACTGCTAGAGAGGTGATGTGAGCTGAAGAAGGAGGCTTTCATTTAGCTGGGGAATGTGTGCTGCTGCTTTCTGTTCATTTAAGGATCAAACATGCAAAATAAATGAGTTTTCTGTGGCCAAGTTTGTATGGAACAGTGTGTGTTGTCCATGTAATTACTCTATAATCCAAAATCCATCACAGTTCAGGGAAAGCAGAGGGATTGCAGCAGGTCTTAGGTGCCGATGGAGATAATCACCAACTGGAACTTCAAGGTAACTAATATTTTATTTGTCTTTATACATCTGGACTGGACTCCTGAAAATGGCACTTTGGGCATGTTGGGCCAGGCAAAAAGCAAGCTATAATCTGTCTCCCACCTTGCTGCAACCTCCTTGCAGGGAGTTGTAGGTCTCCCCTGAGCATCTCTTTCTCCACACTAACCAACCCCAGCTCCTCAGGCTTTCTAGTTGCTTTATATATCTCTATTTCTATGAAGAAGTCAAGGGAGAAAACGAAGGAAACATGTTCAAACTCTAAATGCCATCAACTATTAAAGCAACTGCTTAAACAAGGACTGGAGAATGAAGTCCTTGTCAAGATTTTGGGTGCTTGCTAGGAGTGAAAAGGTTGGAGAAAGGGGTAGGAAATGATGAAATACTTGATAGATGCTTTTGAAGTGATAACAATGAGTACAGTAGGTGTAAGTGTATTGCTCAGTGACTTAGAGTGAACTAGCAGGTACTCATTTGGCTATAGGCAAACACAGAGCAATGGCAACTGACTGAAAAGCATTAGGGGCATCATTATTATTAATTATTATTTATTCCTCACCATTTCTCCTAAAATAAATCTCTTTATTTTGTTGCAACTCCTCACACTTGTGCTCTTCAGCAATGTGGTTGCCCTTCTGTGGACATGCTGCAGCAACTCAGTGACCTTCTTGGAGTGAGAGGCCAATAAATAATAGGACTAATGACAAGGTAACCATGTATTTCTTTTGGATATAGCATGAGAAAAATGCTATGTAGCACATGTTTTATTGGGATAAATCTGTGTTTGAACAGAGAGAACATCAAAGCACAAATGTGTATTGTTGCCTGGCTTTGCTATCAGTTTGGGTTTTTTTGCTCTGGGGTGGCTGCACTATTGCTTTTTTCCTTTGAAACTAAGAAGAGTTCTAATCACTATATATTATAAATATATATATATTAAGGAGATCTGTTTTAATCAGAACTCAAACTCATGCAATACCCAAAGGGGAAGCTTGGTGAGAACTTTCTGTTGTCTCCAGATTGTGCTGCAAGCAAACACAATCATTCAAAAAAAAAAAACCACCCAAAAAACACCAAAACCTTTGAATAAAAATGCCATAGATAATGCTTTAAATTTTTAAACACTTGGAGGTTTTGTGTAGTGGTTGTGGTTTTTTTTTCCTGGGCTAAATCTATTCTTTTTGATGTTAGTGATAACATTCATCCCATCGATCTCTGTCCCCAGTGAGCTGCTGGAGTTTGGGGGTAAAGCTATTAAAATCTTGCTTGACTTCCTCCACCTTGCCATTTTTTTTCCCACCCTAACTTATCCCTTCACAAATTATCCCTTGTTGAGAGGCAAGGGAAAAAAAACCCACCAAGCCCACAACCCCTTGGGTATGTGAGGAATATTTTCCACTGGTCTGGAAAAAGCAATTAGGGAATGTTCCATTTATTCTTCCTACACCAATATTTACCTTTTTGGAATGTTTCTGGTTATTTTTCTCCTCTCAATTCATAGTTTTTCCTCCTTGCTTTTGAAGGAATTCCATGGCTGTTGGTGTTGGATATTTATCTTGTGCTAGATTATAGACAATTCACTGGAAAACATAGAGGAAAAATCAGCATCTTTGGGATATTTTTCACATTTTCACACTCTGACATCTATTTGGTCAAAACACAGCTGTGAAACTCAAAACTTGAAGCATTATGAACTAGGTTTTTTTTTGCTGAAATCAATTCTATAGCCCTGAATAAATTTTGACAGGCCTCAGAGGACAATGAGTGCAACCTTTGTGGTATTTTTAGTGTACATTTAATTGTGTTGGAGTTGGCCATAAACCTCCAGGTATCTGCTCGTAAAAAGTGCTCTAAAAATCAGACAAACCAGGAAAATTCATTTATTTTGCCCTGGTTGCTCTGAATACACTGATTTCCAGGCAGATTTTTGGCATGCTGGAGTCAGATGATAACTAAGTGAGCCACAGGGATTGGAGAAAGCAAAATAAAAATTCCCTTTGCAAGTGAATCAGCACTGGAAATAAGAGTTGAAAAATTCATTGAGTGAAAACTGAATTTCCACTGTAATTTGGGCCAGGAGCATTTGCATTTTAAATGATATTTATGGAGGTGTGGAACACTGCTGTATCAAATCTTTTTGTACAGCTGTATTGCAATAGAAAAAGAGCATAAAGTTTTAGTCATAGGCCAGGTAAAGTAGATATTTCCCTAGAAATTATGATTATTAAGGAAAAAAACAACCAAGCCATAAAATACATACATAAAGAAATCTTTCTTGCACTCTTCCCTCTCCAAAAGTGTTTTGAAGTCTCTAAAGGAACAGAAAAGTGAAGCTTCTAAATTTCTGCTAGGTCTAGCAGAAGCAAACATTAGCTGAACAAGAAGGTAAACATGGGCACTTTAAAACCCTCATTCCAACTAGGAATTGCAAGGCTTGTTCCTAGCCTGTATAGCCATGGGGTGACATCTTTCCAGGGCAAACCCTCTGCCCCCTCTTTGACACCATTAGTCTTCGAGATCATTTGCACTGTTAGTTTGTGCAAGTTTTTTGAGGGGGGGGGCTGGCCAGAAGAGATGATTTCCAAGTTCTCAACATATAGGCAACCTCCTGATAGGGAAAATGGGACTGAGAGATGGGAAAAAAAAAGTGGTGGCTATTTGCATCTTGGATGAGTGATGTTGCTTGTTCCTCTTTGGCAGAGCTCACCCCTTTCCCAGCCATCATCAGCTTTGCATGCTAGGGTTGGCTAGAGCATCTTTGGGAAGGGGGGAAGCTCAGTCCTTCTCCCTGTTGACTTTCCTGGGATTTTAGACACGCTTAATATGAAATGTAGGCTTTCTATTTGCTTTATATATCTCTATTTCTATGAAGAAGTCAAGGGAGAAAACGAAGGAAGCATATTCAAACTCTAAATGCTATGAACAATTAACTGCTCAAACAAAGACTGGAGAATGAAGTCCTTGTTAAGATTTTGGGTGTTTGCTAGGAGTGAAAAGGTTGGAGAAGGGTAGGAAATGATGAAGTACTTGGGAGATGCTTTTGAAGTGATAACAATGAGTACAGTAGGTGTAAGTGTATTGCTCAGGGACTTTGAGTGAGCTAGCAGGTACTCATTTGGCTATAGGCAAACACAGAGCAATGGCAACTGACTGAAAAGCATTAGGGGCATTATTATTATTATTATTATTTATTCCTCACCATTTCTCCTAAAATAAATCTCTTTAAGCTTGTGACACACTCAGTCATCTTCCATCCTATGGCTGGATGTAGCCTGCTGGTAACCTCATCACTTTCCATGATGCATTTCAAGGAGCATCCTTCTTCTCCAGTGAGGTAGAAGACAGTCATCAACTGACCAGGATTCTCCCACTACCCATGAGAAGAAGCCAGGCATCAGATCTAATACTTCCCAAAACCCTGACAAATAACCTTCTGTAAGTGCTTTTTTGCTAGCAGACAGTGGGTATTTGCTCTTCTTCTTTCAACTGTTGATGCTTGCATCTTCTCCCTCTCCCTGCAAATGATGGAGCAAGTGCCCTTTTATTTATAGGTAGGAATGGCACAAATCAACCCCATAAATAGTTCACTTGTTTATTTATTGCTGTGAATTAACATTTAGAGCTATTTGTTTGGTGAGAGGATATCAGTTGGTCTAGGCCAGGTTCTGGTGTTGAAAAAAAACCATAGGTTTCAGTGAAAAAGAATAAGGAGTTCAGTTGGTTGTTTTTATTTCCTTGAGCTTTCCCGTGCACTCAGGCAGAAGCTTTCAGGCTGTGCAAAGTCTTTAATAAGAATTATGTCATGTTCAGGCATTCAGAGGGAGAGGAAAAACATTGGAGCTCATCCCAACAATCTGGCAAGGCTTGTGACACTTGTGACACGAGTTTGTAAACAACAAAAAAACCCCCAAACCCACACAATCCCTAACTTACATGAAGAATGATCTCCTTTTTTTCTCCTTTCCCCAGTAAGACATAAAAATGTCATTGTGGCCCTAGCAGAGAGACAAGCACAAGTTTGTTTGCTGCTTGACTCCTAGGGAGCTGCACACCAAAATCCAATAAATAATTAGCTCTCCTGTGACAGGCTCCTGAATTACTCTGATACATTAATTGGACAAAATTAGCATGAATTAAGGCAAATAAGTATAACATGTAATTTATTACTTACTAAGCATGGTGCTGCAGTGGAAGCCTCAGATTTCCCTCCAGATTGCTTTAACAGCTATAATGCATTCCTTAATTTACTCTGTGGAAAATCAATTTTTTCAGAGTTCATTAAGCACCAATATGTTACAATGCAACTCCCTAGAGCCCAGAACCACAATACCTTATGCAAATTCCTACCAGCCTGCTACCCAAAAATGTAAATAGCAATCATAGTATTGTCAGCTCCCTCTTGCTAGCTAGCCTGGCAAAGAAAGGAGCACCCTGCAAACTTGTGCAACTCTCTTTTTGGGGCTTGTTGCTGCTTTTCTCCTGTGAAATGGCATTGCTTAGGAGAGATGCTCTTGGAAAAAGTCCTTTTTTTTATTGCTTTTGTGCCTGCTTTAATGAGGGTGCTCTGAAAGGAGGTGGCACACAAAGATCTCCCTCAGATGGGCTGAAGCATCACAAGGAAAACACTCAATATTTCCAACAGATGTCCTAAATGGACAATGCTGACTAATAGTTCTGGCTATGGAAGGGAAGGCAGCACTAAACTGCAAGGATAAATGTAGGGAAGCCTTTTTCTTCACACTGAAAACCCCACATAAATGAAAATGAAATGAGCCATTGCATTAATTCCAGCCAATCAAGTGGGAGTCAGAGGAACTAGCAGGAAGGGAATGAAGTCCCAGCCTGTTCAATATCCACCTAATCACAAGCCAGACTCCAAAGCTCTCACAGCAACTGCCTCCAGAGCTTTTTGGGGAGACAGATGTCACCACTGGAAGGATGATTTCCATGTCTTGGCACTCTGCATTTGTCAGGCTGAGAGAGGAGGATTCTGCATCCTTTGTGGAAGGAGGAGGAGCCACCTCCCACTCCTGTCATTTCTCTCCCCCTTTTATCAGGCTTGGTTGGAATAAATCCCTTTCTGGCTAAAGCACAGTCTGAGAAGTAAGGAATGGAAGTAGAAATTCCTGCACTTAAGTTCCTGATGTGTAACTGTCAGTAAAGGCAGCAGGGCACAAGAGTTGGCTTGGAGGGTTTGGCCCTGGGAGGGAGGGCTGGATCTCTCTCCTCTCCATCTCCTCTCCATCTCCTCTCCCTTTCCTCTCCATCTCCTCTCCCTTTCCTCTCCATCTNGTTTGGGTCTCTCCCTTCCCTGCAGGTTGAGCTCCTGAGCCATCTGGGCTGCTGCAGTGGGAACTCTGCTGGTGATGCTCAGCAGCTCAGCTCTGTGCTGCAGGACTCTCTCTGTTCTGCCTTCCAGCTCCAGCCAAGAGTTCCTGAGTCCAGGATCCAGCTCCTGAGTCTGATTCCCATCTGCTGGTGAGTCCTTGTGCCACAGCATCAGAGGAGATGGGGAGGGAGTTGCCATCAAGGAGTGTTTGGATGTGCTATTGGTTTTGAATGTGTTTGTATTCATTTGCATTCAAACATTCAGCTACAGGAAAGAGAAGACAGACTCTCCTGCCCTCAGCCTTTTTTCTTCCTAGCACAGACATCAGGACATCTAATTGTTTCTTGAATGACCTCCAAGGTCTTTGTAGAATGAGATTGTTGTCTTCTGTGCAGAGGAGAGCATCCACACTCCATTCAGCCATTGTCACTTAATTATAGGATGCATGTAATAATTTGGAGGCAGGCAATGAATTTGCCTTTCATGCAAGTCATCAGGAGGCTCTGGGAAATAGATGCTCATGTTCATTTATTGTAAAATACTCAGATTAATTATTTCACCTGATATCTGCACTTGTCTGGTGCCAGCTGCAGCTCAGGATGCCAGAGAATGAGCCACAGATGACATCCTAGGTAGATTACCACACCCTACTGAAGGGCAGTCAGAATTCCAGCCCCTTCCCTCTTTTCCATGGCTTTTTAAAGCAGCTTTTGGCCACAAGCGACCACATCCACTCCACAGCATTTCTTCTCTTGCTCCTCCCTTCAATTCCAGTCGGGTGAGATCCAAGAGAGATGTCTTGATGTCCTAGCAGCTGTGCTTCATTCCAGAAGGATGGATTCTGCCATATCCAGAAGGAGGATTCTCTCCATCTTTTCCTGAGCTCCTAGGAATGTTATCCTGGAAGCAGTGAGGATTGTGTCCCTGCTTTCAGCAGGTGCATTTTTGCCTCCTCTTGGGAAGTGACTCCATGTTAGGAAGGAGTTCCAGCTCTGCTCCAGAACCTCTTTGGAGTATTTACACTTGAGATTACCAAAGGTTGAGCTTCTTGGTTGTTTTATTTGTGGCAGAGTTGATGGATTATGTAGTCTGCAAAGAAGATTGATGTTGAGGATCTCTTCAGTGCCTCTTTCAAGGCACTTGGATGACTCTGGAAGCTGAAAGTAATATTTAATAACTGTTAGTTTTCTTTCAGAGAGTTCTCCCCCAGAAAGAGGAGTTCTTCCAGCTCCATGCCTAATTAACTTGAAGCTTTCCTTGTCTCCTGGGAGACATCAGATATGTAAATGAGGAGCTGAACCCTGAGCAAGAACATGCCAGGGAATCACTAAAAGTTTTATTACACTAGAGCACTGCTATTAAAAACCCTAAATGTTATAATAGGTTGTTAGAAACCAGTGCATTTTGAAGAGCAAATATGGGGAGGATGGGGAGGATGGGGGGGATGGAGATGGGGATGATGATGGGGATGGGGAGGATGGGGATGAGGATGGGGATGAGGA
>VWZO01000794.1:77955-103581 GCA_013396975.1 Bucco capensis
AAATAATAGTAATGTTAATACATAAATATTACTAATAAATAAATAGTATTGATATTAATAAATAATTATATTACATAAATAATAGTAATATTAATACATCAATAGTACTAATAAATAAATAGTATTGATATTAATAAATGGATTGTATTACATAAGTAATAGTAATATTGATACATGAATATTATTAATAAATAAATAGTATTGATATACATAAATAAATAGTATTGATATTAATAAATGAATTATATTACAGAAATAATAGTAATGTTACTACATAAATATTCTTAATAAATACATAGTATTGATATTAATAAAAGAATTCTATTCCATAAATACTATTAATAAAGAAAAGCAAGTGTAGGGCTATCTATTACTCTTTAGGCTTCCTGCTCTTTAAGAAAATCCACCCTAATATTCCTTTTCCAGCTGTTCTCCCTCACTGGGACTCAACTCTGGAGTTTTGTCTCCCTTTGCTGTCCCAGCTGGCTATTTTTGGGGTGGGAACACTCTCTTTTTGATATCATTCCTCCTGACACTCTGCCCACTGCACAGTAAGAAGACAACACCCCAAAAACCAACACCCCCCAGTTAAATAAATAACCATCCTAAAAGTAGTGTAATTGTCCTTCCCAGCACAGGACAAATCAATGTCACAATGCAATGGTGCTGAAGCCCAAGGGAAAACTCAACTGGAGGGAGGAAATCCTCTTCCCCCTGCTCTCCCTGGAGCTGCCTCAGGACCTAATCAGATGCTGCTCATTTTCACACAATAGCAGGGAGGTTTGGAGCCCATTCTGAGGGGGAAAAAATCTGCATCGTGTTCCTTGGAAAGGTTCTGGCTCTGGGAGGAGTGGTTGGGATGGCACAGAGCTAGTGGGAAGGGAACATCTGCTTCTCTTGGTGGCATCTGCTCAGCTTGGTGCTCTGTGTGCCAGGAAGAGATGCTGGGGCTGACTCTTGGGCTGCTTTGGGGATGGAAACTGGCTCAAGAGTGAAACTAACTCTCCAAGATACCCAAGAATCCTTAAGGAAGCTTGGAGATGAGATGATTTCAGGGAACAAGACTCTCCTTGGGTGTGATTAGTGCTTTTAATTGCATTATTACTCAGAGCAAGTGAAACCCATCACTGTTGGCTTGGAAATATGCTGCACTCCTTTGTGAGCTGAAATCTTCAGCAGTCTGAGCTGGTGAATTGTCCTCAACTGCTTTTATAGTCAAGGGATTTGATAGTCTTTGGAGCTTCTTAGTTTATCCCCAAATGAGTGGTGTGATCTACAAGCACTTTGGATCTCAGTTTGCAACTGCTTTTATCAGGAGAGTAAATGATGAGAGAGCTTGGGAGCCAAATAAAGCCATAGATGGGTGGAGAGACAAACAGATTGATCTATTTATTTATTGATCAGATTAGTTTATTTCTCTGACAGACACAGAGATGAAAGCTTTCACATTCTTGAGGTGATTTTGTTAGGAGAAGGGAGGCTGAAAGAAAACACTTGGAAAAGGTGGAGGTTCTGCTTTTCTTTTTCACCTCACAAATCCTTTCCTTTCCAGTGATTTTATTTTGTAATTTATTTAGCCTTTTTCTGGAAAAGGAGACAGANTCTAGGTGGTGAATTCTCTTTCCTGAAGGGTGTTTGTCTGCTGCATACTTATTTCCTTTCTTTCAAGGAGAGGAACACTGGAGGGATAGCTTTTCAGCTGTTGCAGATGGCCTTTTTCCTCCGGGCCCTGTGGCCCAGTCTCAGTGCAGACTTGCTGGAAGCCTGTCCCTGAGGGAGTGCTTAGGCTTGGCTGTGGCCATGCCAGCTCTCAACACTCCTGCACTCCAGGCTTTATTCCAGAGCTGCTCCTTGCACCTGTGTGGGCTGGCAGCCTCCCTTGGCCAGCAGTTGCAGGGTGGGCAGGGCTGGCCCAGCTGTGGGAGGGGGTTAGCACTTTCCTTTGCAAGCTTAGAGTTGTTTTCTTGCAGTTGAGTCATCCCTGAGCACTTCAGTCACCTCTGTTAAGCTTTGGCAGCAATCAGCCTTGCTCCTATCTCCTGGGTTTGAGGCAAATAAACTCTGTTTTCCTTTGTAATCATTGGGCAATGTTTCCATCAAGCAGAGCGTGTTGGAAAAGCCAAGTGCATCTTGCCTGACTTTCTCCAGGCTCATTTCTCAAAGGTATGGCTATGATGGTGAGGAGCTGACAGAGGCCAAAGGATTGAAAGTTATACATCTGAATTCTAGCTCAGTGCTTTTCGTGAGGGGAGTCCTCTTCATCCTGGAAAATCCATTATTTTTTCCCCTGAAAAAGCTTCCATTGTGCTAGATGCAGTGGAGTTGAAAAGCACGGGCTGCTTTATTCCAAACATACTTGTTTTAAATTCCAGCAGGTTCCTCTGCAGCCAAACATCTGAAAGCCATGTGCTAAATAAACTCCACATTCTGTAGAGAAGGGTGCTAAAAATCCCCTCAAGTTGTAGAAATAGGAGAGGCCAAGGGGAAGAATGTGATTGTTGGCAATTGCAGTCAGTGCACTGAGGCTCAGCTGAGCTTTGTCTCTGTGGCTCTCCTAGCAAGCAAGACACATGCCTTGAACATGGCTCAAGTATCACAAGCTGCTAGAGGAGATCCTTGGTGATGAGAGCCCAAAGATTCCATGGAGAGAGAGCTGGACCCGCATCCCATACCCTCACAGATATCCAGGTGTGCTGAGCCTTACCCTTTCCTCTGGCTACTGCACAGAAACACGTTGGGAGCAGCACCCATTCTGCACCAGTGAAGCCTATGAAGCTGTCTCCTTTATCCAGGATCCTGAGAGCTCCATCAGCAACCTGAGCCCAATGATTTTACCCCAGAAAATAACCCTGCAAGGTGGTGGAGAGAGCACTCTGCCCACAGTACTCTCCTTTCTAAGAAGGGCCTGGTTTTGTTTTTTTTCAGGCACTTTACCTGAAGAAGAAGAAGGTGATTTAATTTATTTGTTATTTTATGAAGCTTTTTATTTTTTTGCCTAGAAAAAGTGCTACTTGTTTGCACATGCTGGTGATGTGGCATTGTTCCATGATTTCATGCTTTGCTGATGGAAAATGAGGCCCTTGTGTATTCTAAAAGAAGAGAAGCTAGCTCTGGAATCAGGGATGCCATTGCCTCCAGACATTCTGTTGACAGCTAGAAATATATACAGACAAAGCAATGTCACTGGATGCTAATGTGAACTATACAAGTTGATGAGTACTGTAAATCCCTGCATAAAGAGAAAGAGAGAACCTTTTATTTCATAGGGTTTGGGTTGTTTTTTTTTTTCTTCCTTTGCCTTTAAAATTGCCACTAATCACCCTTCTATAATCTTGTTATATAGAATCATTAATAAGATTGTAGAATTATAGACATGCTGAAGCACAGATGCATAGTTCTGCTAATATTTCTCTATTCAGAAAGCAAAATAATCTCCTTTTGTTTGCTAAACCTTTGCTTCAGGTTTAGGTGAAGGTGTTATTAGTTTAAGGGAGAATTTTTCCTGTAGGAGGACTGCCAGATCCAGCTAGTGTTGAGTTAGAGAAATAGGTGTTGAAAGTAAAGCAAGAACTATCAAATCAGCCCTAGCATTCCAGGATCTTTTGTAGGCACTTTATGCTTCCCATATTGTCCCTCCTCATCAGCCTAGAGGGTTTGGTTCTGAATAGAGCAGGGAAAAAACAGGGATTTGTTTCTGCTGAGCCTAATTCCATCACGAGCACTAGACTGCCAGACAGGATCATTCCCCAGATGGAAGTGTTTGCTTTCCTGCTCCCATGTTCTGAGAGCTGTTCTGAGAGTGCCTGCTCCAGTCCATCATCTTATCTGTTTAATCTTCAGAAATCACAGAATCATTCAGATTGGAAGAGATGTCCAAGATCCTGAAGTCCAAGCATACCTCTCACTAAACCCTGGCCTTAAGCAGAGCATCTACACTGCAGCAACAATGCACTGCTCCCTTCCCCAGCTCCAGCAGGGTGAGGGCACTTTGGGCATCCAATAGTTATCCTAATCCCAACTCTGCTCCAATCTGAAGATATTTTATATGTCAGCAACACTGTGTTTGAGAGAAAGAAGAAAGAAAGAAAAGGTTTTGCTCTGGGAGACATTGCTGTTGAGGCAGAGTGACTCTGGGCTCTCTATAGGGGAGCAAGAGTGAGCTCTGACCATAGAGTTTGGAGCCAAAGTAGTAAAATGAATTCATTGAGAGGTTTATGATTTGTTTCTAGGGATTATTTAATTGTTTCTTTGTTCATTCATTCTGGATTCATTTGCTAGAGAAGCACTCCCTTGATTAAGCCAATTTATTCCCATTACTTCTAGGTGTTTCTCCTGACAGAAAGTGTCCCATCTCTAAACATCTTGCAGACCAGAAGAGGTGAGAATCCTTTAAAGCTGGAAAGAGTTTAAATATGAAGTGGCCACATGGCTAATGAATGCATTATTGCCTCCTTTTATCATTAGGAAACAATTCTGGGGCTAAAATTTGAAGGGCATCAAATGTTTGTAGGAAAAGCTTTCTGCTTGTAGGAAAAGCTTTCTGTTTGTTTATAGAAGGTTTCGTGACCATTCATGAAAATTGAATCATAATGGCTTGGTTTAGAGGAAAAAAAAAGGCAAATCAAGGCACTGGAAGCTAGTGAACAGGTGCTAGCTAGGCCAAGCTTTACAAAGCCAAACTCTTTGACTAATATGTTAGAATTACTGGAAGCTATTTCAAAGGTGAATACATTTTTATATGCTGAAGTGTGTATTTGAAATGGCTTTTACAAGCCTTCCTTGAGCTAGGCTATTAAAAGGAAGTAATTCTGGGATGATAGACAAGAATTGTTTTAGTAAAAAGGTCTACAAGACAAGGAAAAGGAATAGGAAGAAATGGGGTTGGTTGTTTTTTTTGCCATAAGAAAGGCTAACAATGGCTTCATGGATTAATCTGTGGGGCTGTGTTGTGTAATATAGTTATTAATAAATGACATTTTAAGATATATTATAAATGAACAGAAGATTGCTGTAGAAGCAGGCTGGGATTGCCTCAGGGCTAGTGTAAAGCAAGGAAGCAAAGTTTGCAGGAAATTAGTAAAGGCTGTGAGGGATTTGAAGAGGATCTGTTTGAAGGAAGGGAGAGGAAGCAGCATGGCAGGCAAAACTCAATAAGAGTTATCATCTCAGAAACCCCTGGAAGACTTGAAGCTCAGGGAAGTTATCTGCTCATTTGATAGAAAAAAATCATCAAGTGAAGATGTAAAAGTCTTGTGCCTCCATCTGATTGAAATGTAAAGATGTCAAGCTGAAATTGTTGGAAGAAGCGAAATTCTATTAAGATATAAAGGCAAAAATGTAGGATTCAAATTGTTGTTGGAAGAAGGAAAATTCTATTAAGGCATAAAGGTAGAAATGTAGAATTGGAATTGTTGGAAGAAGCAAAATTCAATTGAAATGTAAAGGTTAGAAATGTAGAGTTCAGCTTGTTGTCGGAAGCAAAATTCTATTAAGGTCCAAAGGCAAAAATGTAGAGGTGAAATTGTTGGAAGAAGCCAAATTCTGTCAAAATGTGGAAGCAAAAATGCAGAATTCAAGTTGTTGTTGGAGGAAACGAAAGTGTGTTGAAGCATAAAGGCAGAAATTAGTTGTTGGAAGAAGCAAAAGCCTATTAAAATCTAAAGACAAAACATAGAGGTGAAATTATTGTTGGAAGAAGCAAAATTCTATCAAAGTGGAAAGGCAGGAATGTAGAGTTGGAATGGTTGGAAGAAACAGAATTCTGTTGAAATGGGGAAGCGAAAATGCAGAATTCAAATTGTTGGAGGAAACAAAATTGTGTTGAAGCATAAAGGCAGAAATTAGTTGTTGGAAGAAGCAAAATCCTATTAAAATCTAAAGACAAAACATAGAGGTGAAGTTATTGTTGGAAGAAGCAAAATCCTATTAAAATCTAAAGACAAAACATAGAGGTGAAGTTATTGTTGGAAGAAGCAAAATCCTATTAAAATCTAAAGACAAAACATAGAGGTGAAATTATTGTTGGAAGAAGCAAAATTCTATCAAAGTGGAAAGGCAGGAATGTAGAGTTGGAATGGTTGGAAGAAGCAAACCGCTATTAAGATATAAAGGCAGACAGGTAGAGTTGAAATTGTTGTTGGTGGAAGCAAAAATTCTCCTCCTCTTTGTGTAGCAAGAGCACTGTGTCAAACCAAATCTTGGCAGACAAGAAGGCTGGTGGAGCTTTGCCTTTTCATCCAGGGCACTGACAGTGCTCCTAACTGTGCCTCTTAAATCTTGGAAGCCCCAGTGACAAGGACCTAGTTAAATCAAACAGTTGAATTGGTGACTTGCTCGCGTTAGGTGAAATTGTTCCCTATATTCATAAATGGCCCAGGGCCAAATTCAGCCCCTCCATATGCCCTTTTCCAGACCATTGAATGCCTGTGAGATCAGAAGGTGGCCATCACATTTGATAAGTTGCAGATGGCTGCAAGGCTTCAGATGGTGCGTGCGCCTAGGCATTCCTGCAGCGCCAAATGAGGCGAGCACCGGCCAGAGCTTCCCCTGCAGCCAGCGAGCAGACATCTGGCAGGAGCCAGGGCAGCTGTTTGTAAATCCCCAAGATCACATTAGACCCCTCAGGCTACAATCTGAATGACAGCAGTGGGATTTTGTAGTTTATCTAGGACCCTAAATGAAGTTGTCACCCTCGATTTGTGGGAGAGCACCTAGCAGGGGCAAGAGTGAGGTAGGAACTTGCCTTGCAGTGCAGGTGGAATTCTTTGCCACTGACTAAACCTACTTAAAAGTTTGGCCTTCAAAACATCATTTAACTTTTTGTTAAGCAACTTTGGTTGTTGTCACCTTCTTTTTACGCTTTGCTTTCTTCTTTTTGTTCTTTTTTTATTGTTTGGTTGGCTAGGTTGGGTTTTTTTTTGTGATTTCTTTTTATTTGTTTCGTTTGAGTTTTTTTGTGCAGTTTTTGGGGCTGGATTGTTTTGTTTTATTTGGTTTTCTTTTTTGCTTGGGTTGTCTGCTTAGTTCTTAAATTTTATTTGTGGTTCATTTGGGTTTTGTCCCTTGTTCTCTTTTGTTTCTTTCTCCTATTTTGATTTAACTTCCAAGCCAAGAACTAGGAGCCCAGTGAGCAGTCCAATGGCTATGAGATTGCTTGGGACATGCAGACCTCCTTTTTCCAGCCACATCACTCCAACACCTGCTGAATTATGGAAACCTCCTTTGATTGATGACTTGGGATCAGCTCTGGCAGCTGCACACTGGAAAGGAGGAGAAGGAATGCAGATAAACCATTGAGCTTAGCAGCAAGTCCTGCTCAACATTGTAAACTGCCAACTTTATCATCTTTAAGTAAAAAATACAGGGTGGTGGGTTTTTTTTTTTTTCCTTCCCAACAAAGACTTCTTCTCCTTTATAAAAGCAATAAGGTAAGTGCATGAAGTGTGCTTATCATGCTATAATCACACCCCAGGGGGAATGAGAGGTGCTCGGCTGCACCTCCTGCTTTGTAATGACCCAGGGGTGTGATTATCTTATGATAACCACACTCCCTGTCATGCTTTATTGCTTATATATTCCACATGTCATAATGAATCCTGAAGCACTTTCTAGGTCTCGTGGCAAAGGCAATGACTTTGAAGTCGAGGAAGTAGTCAGCTTTTCTAGGTACATACAGATTAATATTGTATACATTAGGGGGAATTAGGAATGACTACTTATCTGTAGTAGCCAGGCCATCTTTTTTTTCTTTTTTTTTTAACTGTTTCTAGGGTTTCTTGTGGTTATTTTGTTGGGAAAGATGCTTCAGTTGTGGGAAAGCTTGAGCACCATACTTTAGGACCATGGGGAATGTGGCAGCTGGGACATCACTAACCTTGCACTTGCTTGCTGGGATGGATCTAGAAAACCACACAGAACTCTCCTGGTCTGCTTTTACTACAGAAATTATGGGATAAGTATAATAGTATGCTCTTTAATTGATTATTAACTCTGGATAAGAAAATTCTGAAGCTTGCTATGCCCAACTGAGTCAGAGGATGGAAAAAGGGGCTTGAGAGACCTGTGTGTAGAGTGCTGACTGAATGTCCCAGCAAGCTCTCTCTGGCTGAAGCCATCTGAGGCAACTTGTGGGGTATTTGGAAACAGCATTCTGCACTTTAATAATAAAAATAGTCATAAATCCTAATTAGGCTGAATGAGGTTAATAACAGGTCCATAAGGAGCAGGGAGATCAAGGGGCTTCTGAGTGCACAATTAGAGGCTGACATAAAAGACAACAGGATAATAAACTCAGCAATTATCTTTGATATACCTTATGGTGTAATAGCACCACAGGGTGAAGCTACACCTCAGGGAATGAGGTTTCTCAGTAACTTTGCAGCCTTGTTAAGTTGATCTATGTAGCAGTCAACCTTTCAATAGTCCTCCAGCTGGCAGCAGGATCTCCAGGCCTGTTTGCTGCCTGTCACCCTGAGCTGGGTGATGAAGATGATGGCTTATCATTAGGACCACTGATGGGTTGCTTCATTGCAAGAGACAGCTCTGAGATCAGCTAAGTTAACTGCAGGTCACTGCCAGAGAATCTAAAATAAAGCTTATTTAGCTGCAGAGTGCACAAGGAGGAAGGCTGCTGATTACCATAAAGGTCAGACATGCACGTTTTAACTGCTGGTAATGAGTAGTTTTAAAGATGTTTGAGTCTTTTCTTAATCTTGCCAGTGTCACAAGGCTTCTATTGTTATGCACCAAAGAATATGCCTTTAATTGTAGCATTTGCCCTATTGTCTCTTGATCACAGAGAACTTGTGTGATGTTCCTGGTGAGCAACTGCCTACCTCACGTCCTAATAATTACTAGCCTGCAGCAAATTGCAGCCTGAAGTTCAGGCAGAAAACTGGCAAAACTAAAGCCTCCCCCAAAAAGCTGCAAGCAATATTTTCAACAGTTTGGTGAGCCAGCCCAAACTGCACAAAATGGGAGCTGCCTGCAGAAAGAAATCCCTCTCCATTCTGATGGATCAGTGCTCTTTTGTCTCTAACACTGATGTCCAAATAGCTTCCTGTAGATTTGGAGAGGAGCCTTGCAAAGAAGTTTTCCTCAGTGCTCTTGATGTCTGTGGCACATTGCTTTCAGATTCCAGGCTGTTCATCTGGAGTTTGGTGAATAACAGAGTTTTCAAGCAGAGATAGAGGAACCAAAGCTGCTCTGTGAAAGCTGAGCTGCCTCACACTTTCACCTGGAACAGAGCAAGGAATTCCTCTGCTATTCCATAAGCAAGGCCTAGTTAAAAAATGGTCAAGTCAAATCGTTCAGAATCATGATTTTTTTTGTTCCAAAAATGCATAGATGTGGCCATGGTTTAGTGGCAGGTTGATGGTTGGACTTGATGAGCTTAGAGATCTCTTCCAATCATGATGATTCTGTCCCTTCCAGCTCAGGACATCCTATGGATGTAGTGGAGGTGCCCAGGTTGGTGGCATCAAGTGCCAAAGGAACAAAGAACCTCCACCCCACCAGAGACATTAGGAACCTGGGAGTATTTTAGGACCAAACACATCTCTTGTGTTGATTGAGCCCTCCCTTGTCTGGGCATTGTTAAAAGTGTTCCAAAATAGTGATATTATCCAATTTTGTTATCATGATCCTCATCACTTCTTTAATGAGATTTTTTTTTTCAAGAGTAGATCTATTATTTACCAAATTTCACTTTTCTTTCCCTCTTCTTAAGTCTTTTGTAGCATTGAAAAAATGCAAAGCTAAGTAGAACAAATGAAACTTTTTCCTGAGTTCTTTTAGAAGCAAAAACTCTCTTCAGCTGGGTTCACACATCTCTACCTGCTAGAGAGAGAAATGTCCTGAAACCAAACAAGAACAAAAAAAAAGAGAGTGGGGGAAAAAAAAAAGCAGTTGACTTGTTTTCTGTTTTGTACATATCAAAGTCAAATAGAGAGGAATTCAGTGATGGTGAAACTCCTAACTCCATAAATCTGTCCTTGTTTATGTGAACTTGTGCTAAGGTTTACTTCAGGGTATAAGCTGTGAAGTGTTAATGATGTTACATCTGCAGCCCTGGCTGTCAGATCAAATTAGAGCTCTGGTGCCTTGGGTGTTCAAGGAGTTGCAATGTGGATTCAACTCCTGTTGGATCTAGAGCTAAGCAACCCATGAAATGAGCTAGAATCATTCCAATCAGTAATCTGTGATCAATTCCTCAAGTAGAGGATGCTGCTGTCAACATGGGATGAGATGCTTTTGGAGATTATTGTGAGAATTCAGTATTATTTAAGAATTTAATGTTGTGATAATATTTTTCTTTTTGAAGTCATTTTACCTTATTCCCTTAACAACAAAATCTGTATCCTAAGATCTGTAACATTTAACAATCCATTAGCTATTTGTCTCCCTCATGTTAGTTTTTTTTTGGAGGTCATTTTGCTAGCACAAATCTATGCTTTCCTAGCCCTAAAATAGAACTGTGTGGTAATGCAAATAATGATTTTTTAGTCAAAATTATTAAGGTTTCTGATTCTCTTTTGCTAGGCTCCCTCTGTTCAATGGCTATGATATAGCTGTTCCTACTCAAGTGAGGGGAGCATCACCCTTGCTTTGTGAGATGCTGCTTGGTGCAGTTGGGAAATGACTGATTGGGTTATTGATGACTCTGAGAAGTAGGAGCTTGCTGATTTTTTGGTTTATTTCTTCTTGTTTTTTACACTGTGCAGCAGGAAAAGCTTCCCCTGAAAGCATGTTCCTCAGGACAGTTGTGGCAAGCTTGCCAAGGGAAACCATTTCTGGCTTCTTCCCATTTTCTGAAGGGGGTAGGTGTCAGCTTCATTGCAATCAGAAATGATGTGTCATTTTCCCCTACAGAAAATCATAGTTTTATTTTTTCCCAAGGGAACTCATGCTCAAGAATGGCCTCAGACCCCATGCTTTGTCTTTGGGATGTTCAATAGATGTTGTAGAGGTTCTCCTTCCAAAAGCAGAGCAGTTGCAGGTTAGTGAGCAAATGTCACCAAGCTCTTGTTGTGTTGTTTTCCTTCCCATTCTAGATGGAGAAGAAGCATCAGCATGACTGTTACCCCTCAGCTGGTGCTATCTCCTCCACCTGCTCTCATGCTGATGCATGAAGAGGTTGCTGCTGAGTTTCAGAGCTTTGAGGCAGCTCCCAGAGCCTCCTCTTTTACTGCTCTACTTGATATTAAGGAGCTATCTGAAGGCATGAAGGTCAAGGTAAAGTGGAGGTTGGTGACTGCTCTACAGAGAGGCCTTGTAATGATTTTTAGGTCTTGCAATGAAAATTTATCTCCATCTTTTATAGGAGGTTATTTATCGTCGGGCCATACAGCAGCTGAGGATCTAGAGGCATCCCCTTTCCTAGGAAGGGCAAAAGAACAAATAAAAGAGATTTATTCTTCTTTCCCTCCAGTAGTAGCATCTATATGCTCTTGGAGCTACCTCACTTGGAATTTATTCCCACTGTGGACCCCCCCTGTGTCTATATGTACATGGAGATTGGAAGCTGACCTTTGGAGAAGAACTTCTGAGCAACTCAAGTGCCCATGGGCTGGGAGTTTCTGGCTCTGCCCCAGGTGCCTGAGTGTCCACAGAGAAGGGAGATGGTGACTGATGAGCAGAGGCAACTCTTGCTGCCTTCTCATGGGGTGTTTGCATCACCATTCCAGTTTCCCAGTCAAGCAGAGGTGAAACCAGTGGATCTCCCCTTTGAACAGCAGGGCTTTTTTACCCTTGAGATGTTATGCCCATGACAGAGCTGATAAGAAAATCCATCCTGCCCACATCACTTCTGTAGGACACCTTTAAAAATGAGAAGATACCACCAAATGATGGGTAAGAGATGTCCAACTCCTGTGGCATCACAATGGAGTGAGGAGGTCCCATCAAGCTCTGAGGGAGCAGAAAGTCTCTCCCAGGAGCATTGGTGTCCTGTTGAATATGGAGGATCTGAGAGCTGTTTGGTGATGCAGGTGAAGAAATGAGATTTAATAGACATCACAGAATGAGGAAGGTTGGAAGAGACCTCTAAGCTCATCAAGTCCATCTATCCCTATCACATCCCATGCCACAAGCTATGTGTGGAGGAATGAGATGGGTCTCCCTCAAATTTCATTGATTGATTTCTGGAGACATCTAGACAAGAAAGAAATGTTCAGTGCCATTCTAATCCTAGCTGTGATGCTGCTGTGCAGCTCTTTGGGTTTCAGTGCCACTCTAATCCTAGCTGTGATGCTGCTGTGCAGCTCTTTGGGTTTCAGTGCCACCCTAATCCTAGCTGTGATGCTGCTGTGCAGCTCTTTGGGTTTCAGTGCCACTCTAATCCTAGCTGTGATGCTGCTGTGCAGCTCTTTGGGTTTCAGTGCCACTCTAATCCTAGCTGTGATGCTGCTGTGCAGCTCTTTGGGTTTCAGTGCCACTCTAATCCTAGCTGTGATGCTGCTGTGCAGCTCTTTGGGCTGAGCTGATCCCTGGGATCCCTCTGGAAGGGACCCAGCAAGCCATGGGTGGAATGGTGGCTGTTGGCTCTTCAGCTCTAATTCACCTCATTTCAATACTACCCATGCAATTATTGCTATAATTCCTATGGAAAGCCTGCAATGAGAAAGAGTTTCTTCTTCCAGCATCCTTCTGCTGCCCCATAGCTGTGTGGGAGCTGTGGGCACAGCTAGTCCTCTCCTACACCAACTTGCAGGATCTGCCCACTTCCATTGCACAGCCTTTGAGGCCTTTTCAAGGTAACATGACAATTACGACTGCTAAAAGTAAATGTATTCTTTCCTCTTCACTTGTAATAATCCATTATTTTAATCTGGTTTGCTCAATGTGGTGAGATCTAAGTCTGTGGTGTTAGAACTCCTTTGCTGCTCTTTGTGCTTGAGGCATTTCCAGCAAGCCCAGAGATCTTTACAGGCACTGACAAGTTGTGCTGTGCCTGTGGAGAAATGATGTAGAAGAAAGACAATATATATTTTAATATCCCATAACAAACAAGGATTTCTTTTTTTTTTTTTGCTGTGAATTAACAGAATTAATATTTAATAAAACCCCTGCCTTATTTTGTTTATGCAGCTCCTGTCACTTTTTGTCCATTCCTCAGTGCTATTGCCACTCCAAAGAGCTTAAAAGTGATCTATTGCTTTTTTGTTTTGTTTTGTTTCCTCAGAAAGCCTGAGATTGATCAAAGTGCACACCTCTCAAAACTCATAATACTGCTGGTAAGACAGGGTTTGTTTTCTTTTTCTTCATTGGAATGTTTTACCAGCCCTTTCCTGTGTCCCTGTGCCAAATGATGCAGGGTGTCTGACATCCCAATCAGCTACAGGGATGCTTTGCCTCTGTCTCCCCTTTTGTTCCTCAGTTAATTAGCTCATTTTGCTGTAGCTACATCATTCTTTCTCAAGAAGCAAACTCATTGGAAGAGGAATCACACACACACACAAAAAAAGTTATGGATGATAAATTTAGGCAGTGCAGGGGGGGAAAGAAAAACGTTCAAGATGTTGCTTTTCCATGAAAAATGCCTGTTGGAAGAATTGAAGCTGGTGGAAGCAATGCTTTAATTCCTCTCAGCAGAAAGGCTTTCTATTGTTTGTCAATAAAAAGGGAATATTTCACTGTGGCACTTCCATCTGTTAGCTGAACAAGAAGGGAAGCCATGCAGTTAATCACAGCATTTCCCCACACACACACACTCCAAAAAGAGGATTGCAACTCAAAGCTCTGCTCTCCTCTCCCTCCTGCAGTGGTAAAACACTTCAGCACCCAGAGCAGCTGCTTCTGACTCTTAGTGTGGTGGTTTCATACTAATTTGGGTTTCCTACTCAGTGCTGGGATCTGCTGCCAGCCCCAGGAAAGGTCCTGCCTTAGAATGAAGCTTCTGGGATGTTCTTAGAGTGAAGGTTCAAGAAGAGCTTGACTACACAATCTCACAAGCTCTTTAGTGAGATGTCATCATCCAAGGATTTCATTTCAGTGTGCTCTCTAACATAACAATGATGGGGAAGGAAAAGCCTGGATGGCTCAGACCTCTACTCCTTTCTGGTTTGGTCTTCTGAAGGCTACAATTCACAGCAGTGTGGAGCTCCCAGAGGTAGGAATTGGGCTAACTGCTAGGCAAAAAATTCATCTTAGAGTGTTCATAAAAGCTACTTTCACCAATTTCTAGGATTTTTATCATTCCATGAGTCATTCTGCTTGGGAAAGCCCTCTGAGCTGATCCAGCCCAACTGCCATGCTCACCACTAACCATGGCCCCAAGCAACTTCAGCTGCTGTTCCCCCCCTTTAATTTAGTCTTCTTTTATGGAAGATATTGATTTTTCCCTAGAGAAGGAACTCTGGGGCAATAGTAGCACTCACCAAGAGATCTAAGGTCATCATATCCATCTTTGCCACTCCCCATGGACTAGACATAGGATCTTCTGGAGCCTTAATGCCCATGAGGAAGGTTCACTGTTAGATTCACTCCTACTTTCCATAAAGAGATGCAGTGTGTTGCAAGCAAGGGCAACTATTCTAGTAAATGAAAGATANGAGGTTCACTGTTAGATTCACTCCTACTAGTTGCAAGGGCAACTATTCTAGTAAATGAAAGATAAAAAGGCTTTTTTTAACACTTCTGTGCCTGATTCCCTCCTGTCCCAGCCTTAAAATGAAAACAACCTCTGCTGGCTCCTGCCAAAATCACTTTATCCCTTGAATCTCTGGTGGTACCCACAAGCTGCTGGTGAAATTGCTCTGCTTTAGGATCCTTCTCTTCATTCCTGATCTGCAGGGATCCCTTTGCTACTCAGAGTAGTATCCACACCAGCTAAGTGCACGGAGTTGTCCTCTGGCTCTCATCCTTTCAGGTGATGCTGCTGCTGCTAAGCCAGGAGCAGAAAGTTGAGGAGTGAGCTTTAAAGTAGTCTTGGGCTTCCATGGAGAAACTTCTCCTCACATCCCTTACTCAATGCCTTCTTTTTGGTGTTGATTTGTAAACCAGCAGTACAGGGAGGGTTTTGGAAGCTTCTCTAATAAGAAACCCCAGAGTTTCAGCAGAGCAGAGTCTGAGTAGATGATCTCACTGATTTCTGGGAGTGAAGGAGTTAATTTTTACCTTGCCCTGTTCACATTTCCCTTTTCTTTTTTTTTCTTTTCCCCCTGCCATTATTCAAAGTACAAGATGAGTGCCCCATCTCTTCCTACCAGCTTTTGCTGCCAGCATATTCTTCCTTTCATACTTCCTTGATATTTCTTTTTGGAAATCAAATCAAAACTAACTAGAAATGCAGTGATTTTCATATGTGTTCCTCCTGAACTGCTGCATCACATTGTGCCCCTCACATCAAAGGAGGCCAAGGGAACATGGAGTGGGAACAAGGCTATTTCAGTCTAACACAGAAAATGGCCAGGGCAGGATAATACAAAGGCTCTTCTCTTCCTTTCTAGTTGCTTTTTACTGGCAATGACCTTCTCCTGCCTTCTCCTGCTCCAATGGAGCTGCATTATACATCCCTGCGTGGTGGCATCTGTGCTCAAATTGTGGCCTAAATGAGGGAAGGAAAGGGCTTGATCCAGGCTGGCACTGGAGCACATTCCTGAGAGCTGGATGACAGCTGCATCCCTGTGTGCTCTGGGGGATGGAGCTCTGGACTCTCCCAGTTTGCTCAGCCCAGTTTCCAAAGAGATGTCACCTGCTCAAGGTATCTTCCCTGGCTATCAAAAATTATGTTTCTTTTTGGAGTTCATGGAGAGAATTAAACAAACAGCTTTGCTGTGGCAGATAAGGAATCTAAGCTTGGGTTTGCCTTGTTTTATGGATTAGGCTTTGGCACAGGGCTGGAGTCACCATCCCTGGAAGGGCTCAAAGAACAGAGAGATGTGGCACTCAGGGACATGGTTTAGTGGTCACAGCTTGATGCTTGGACTTGATGGTCTTAGAGCTCTTTTCCTACCTCAGTGATCCATTTGGAGACAGAGTAAAGGCAGGAGCTCTGCCAGGCTCCCAAAAGCACTGGTGCCATCAGGAGCTGGGCTCAAGGGTGAGCTGCACTCAGCACAGCCTTGGCTTCTCAGGAGGGAGGGAGAGCAAACCAGCAGCATCTGCATCTCCTCCTGAATCGTGGTGCTCAGAGCACCATGGAGCTGCAATCTCTTGGCATGTATCCCCTTGCTTCCTGCCATGTGCCTAAGCTCTGCCCTGAGAGCACCAGGAGATGCTGCACTGAAATGATGTGAAGGGAAGAGTGAGCTGTGGGGTTGAACAGCAATTCAAGTGATGACAAACGATCTTCAGCTCTAAAACAACATCTCTCCTAAAATGACTTAAGTAATCCTTGGGAAAAAAAGGAGAATATGCTCCAAGACCTGAAATGCAGGAGCTGTGAACAGAAGGCAGGGTTGCAGCATATTGTATTTTATCTTAGTTATATCTTATTTTATCTTTTAGCTTGAGATATTGGTTATATTTTATCTTATTATTTTATATCTTAGTATTTTATTCTATTTGATTTATATATACTATACTTTTATACTACACTATACTTTTATACTATACTTTAATATATATACTATATTTTATACTATACTTTTATACTATACTATAACATATATAATATATTTTATACTATACTATTTATCTATACTATACTTTTATACTATACTATAACATATATAATATATTTTATACTATACTATTTATCTATACTATACTTTTATACTATACTATAACGTATATACTATATTTTATACTATACTATTTATCTATACTATACTATAATGTGTATACTATATTTTATACTATACTATTTATCTATACTATACTTTTATACTATTTGATTTCCCTTCCTTCTATTTTCTTTGACTTTATTCTGGTTTTTGTTTGCTGCTACCACTACTCTTACAGAAAGCCAGCACCTCCTGCAGCTCTGAGTTATTATTATTCATTTTATTTTATTCTACTTGATTTCCCTTCTATTTTCTTTTCGTTTCTTCTCTTTTCTGTTGTTTGCTTTATTCTGTGTTTTGTTTGCTGCTAGCAGTAGTGTTACAGAAAGGCAGCATCTCCTGCAGCTGTGCTTTGCTGCTATTGCAGCCAGGCCATGGCCTTATCCTGCAGCAAAGCAACAGAGATTCCAGCTCAGCAGTGTGGAGCTCTGGATATTCCATTCTCCAGCTGCCATGGAGTATCCCAACACCCTCTGCAAATGTGACAAGCAGAAGCCACCAGCAAAGGATGAAATTGCATTGAAAAGAGCTTCACGTGAGCATCTTGTTAACACTACTCCTCTCCACCTCCAGCTCTGAAATCTTGGGTGCTGCATGGAATATCAACTGATGGAAATGCTTTGGAGAGCCCTAAGTGTGGAGGCTCCCTTGGAGAGAGGAGCAGAGCTGTGTGAGATGCTTCCAGAGAGGCTCAGCTGCTTGCTGGGGATGCAGCAGTGTCAGAGGAAGCTGATGGGATGTGGGCCATGTGTATGCATGGGGCAGGCCAGGCCAGGCAGGCAGGGAGCAGGCAGCCCCTGCCACAGTGACATTTCAAATGCCTTTTGGAAATGTGAAAGCACTTGTGGACTCCAGTGCCTGCTCCCAAACTCTTCCTCTGCTATTAAAAACAGGCTGCACACAAATCAGCCTGCTGGCAAAAAGAAATGGCTTTGACAACAGCAGCTGGAAGTGGCTGGTAGCTCCAAGCAGGTAGGGTCTCCTTTGGCTCTTGAGCCAGTGTAGGAGGAAGGGTCTTTAGCTCTTTTAAGTGCATTTTTCTGGTGGGGAAAGAGAGTAGATTCTTCTCTCATTTCTCCTCAGCCTTCTTGGTGATTTCTCCATATTATTCTCTATTATTTCTCCTCATCCTTCTCCATTATTTCTCCTTCTCCTCTCATTTCTCTTAATCCTTCTCCATTATTTCTCTGTATTATTCTCTATTATTTCTCCTCCTCCTCTGTTATTCCTCCACCAATTTAGTCTCCACTAGAGATATAAACTACACTGATGTCCCAGTTTGATCCACAACAAGCTATTCCATGCCATAGAAGTCATGTTCAGTCCATGAATCTTTGACACCAAGCTTGGCCCTGGGGNATCCTTCTCCATTATTTCTCCTTCTCCTCTCATTTCTCTTAATCCTTCTCCATTATTTCTCTGTATTATTCTCTATTATTTCTCCTCCTCCTCTGTTATTCCTCCACCAATTTAGTCTCCACTAGAGATATAAACTACACTGATGTCCCAGTTTGATCCACAACAAGCTATTCCATGCCATAGAAGTCATGTTCAGTCCATGAATCTTTGACACCAAGCTTGGCCCTGGGGCTCTCTCCATCAAGCCTAAGAGCCAAGCAAGGCAGGTGCTTCATGAAGCTAGTTAGCACCTAACTAACAGCTAATCCATACAAGCAGAGGTTTGGGTCTCTCCCTTCCCTGCAGGTTGAGCTCCTGAGCCATCTGGGCTGCTGCAGTGGGAACTCTGCTGGTGATGCTCAGCAGCTCAGCTCTGTGCTGCAGGACTCTCTCTGTTCTGCCTTCCAGCTCCAGCCAAGAGTTCCTGAGTCCAGGATCCAGCTCCTGAGTCTGATTCCCATCTGCTGGTGAGTCCTTGTGCCACAGCATCAGAGGGGATGGGGAGGGAGTTGCCATCAAGGAGTGTTTGGATGTGCTATAGGTTTTGTATATATTTGTTTAAATGTTTCATTTTCTTGTTATTGTTTTCACAAAATTAGTTTAAGTTCTATTTCCAGTCCTCTCTCTGTGTTAATTTCCTTTTTTTTCCTTCCTGGAGTGGTGGGGAAAAAGGGGATAATCGTGTGCTGTGATTGCCCCTGTTGTACTGGCATGATTAGTTTCACTTCATTGGAAGTTATTTTATGGAATTTATTGATCTAATTAATTAATTCATTAAGCAGGCTCTTTCCCCCTGGAATCTCTTGGTGTTCATCCTCCTCTTTCCTCATGTTGAGAGAGTGACACAAGGAGAGGTGATGGCTCAGACTTCAAATCAACCCTCAGAAAAATCTGTAAATAAGGATTAAGAGCAGAAAACATATCCCAGCATGTGGGAATCCTCAGCACACTGCACACCAGAAGGGAATCCAAGCCCTTGGCAAAGAGCAAGGGATAAATCTGGGAGGGCTTTGATGCATGCTGGAGAAGTGATGCACTAGAAGAGCCAGGACTTATCTCCTTGCCACCTACTGTAGTCCTTTTGCTACTTTGAGGGTAAAATAGGTCCTGTCCTCATGTACTAGAGCATCACTGATGTCTTGGCTGCAAGGAGCTAGAGCTCAGAGTTTCTAGGTAGATGGCATAACTAGGTGGAGAGATGAGGGGAAGGCAGTGGATGTGATTTTTCTTGACTTTAGCAAAGCTTTTGATACTGTCTGCCATGGTATCCTCATTGCCAAACTTGAGAAGTGTGGATTGGGAGACTGTGCTGTGAGATGGATTGGGAATTGGCTGAAGGACAGAGCCCAAAGAGTTGTGGTCAGTGGAGCAGAGTCTAACTGGAGACCTGTGACTAGTGGTGTGCCCCAGGGGTCAGTGCTGGGGCCAGGACTGTTCAATATATTCATCAATGATCTGGATGAAGGGGGAGAGTGTTCCCTCAGCAAGTTTGCAGATGATCCCAAGCTTGGAGCAGTGGCTGGCACACCAGGAGCTGTGCTGCCATCCAGAGTGACCTGGACAGGCTAGAGACATGGGCAGGGAGAAACTTAATGAAATTTAACAAGGGGAAGTGTAAAGTACTGCATCTGGGAAAGAACAAGCCCATGGATCAGTACAGACTGGGAACTGATGTGTTGGAGAAGAGCCCTGGGGAAAAAGCTCTAGGAGTGCTGGTGGCTAGGAGGATGCCCATGAGGCAGCAATGTGCCCTTGTGGCCAAGAGGCCAATGGCATCCTAGGATGCATGAAGAGGAGCGTGGCCAGCAGAGCCAGAGAGGTTCTTCTCCCCTCTCCTGTGCCCTGGGGAGGCCTCCCCTGGAATGCTGTGTCCAGTTGTGGGCCCCTCAGCTCCAGAAGGATAGGGAGCTGCTGGAGAGAGTCCAGCCCAGGGCCAGCAAGATCCTGAAAGGAGTGGAGCATGTGCCCTAGGAGGACAGGCTGAGAGAGCTGGGTCTCTGCAGCCTGGACAAGAGGAGACTGAGAGGAGACCTCAGCAATGCTTAGAAATATGTGAAGGGTGAGTGTGAGGAGGAGAGAGCCAGGCTCTGCTCCATGGCATCCAATGGTAGGACAAGAGGGAATGGGAGCAAGTTGGAGCACAGGAGGTTTAGTATTAAGCTGAGGAGGAACTTGTTTGCAGTTCAGGTGCCAGAGCACTGGCCCAGGCTGCCCAGGAGCCTGTGGAGTCTCCTTGTCTGGAGCCATTGCAGAGCTGCCTGGACACATTGCTGTGTGAGCTGGTCTAGGTGCTCCTGCTCTGGCAGGGGGGTTGCACTAGATGAGCTTTCTAGGGCTCTTCCAACCCCTGATATTCTGTGATACTGTGATAACTTTCCCTGTGTTGGCCATTTTCATGGGCAGCTGAACAAGGATCTCCAGAGCTAAGAAGGTTGCTGAGTGTAGTGTCAGAAAGTGGAGAGGCTGAGAGGGGTAAGAGGGTGAACATTCCCAGCTCTGAGTCATGAAATCAGAGTCTTGGCTGAGCAATCTGTAGGAGTTGCCATAGTTATACCACAAAACATGAGGTTTCTGTTTCTACACATGAGCAAGGGAGCTCTTTGCTGCTAGCTGCAACAACAGGGAGCCCCACAGCTTGCCTTCAAGTGCTTTATGGCTCTGAAAGCTTGCTTAGAGGATTGGCAGAGAAGCTGTTGCTAGTTGACATTGGAAGTGCTGAAACAGACCAGATGTATAGTGTAGCATCTGAAGCAAGGAGGAGGAAAAAAAGCAAAACCAGCCCAAACCTAGAGATGTTCAGCATCACAGCTGAGCAGCAAACCTCTGAGGGAGAAAAGCCTCCCCAGTCCAAGGGATCTGTATAAAAAGGAATGATTAAACCCCAAATGAAATGTTAGGCTGGCTCAATAGCTTAGCTTCTCTTTCCCTTCAGTATATATTGCTCTCTTGTTGCACCAGGGAGAAAGACAACTCCAGGTTTATCCTTCAGCTCAAACACAGCAAATGTGTGACCAAAGAGTTAGCTCTCCTGAAAACTGGCTCCAAGATAAATTCTCTTCTTCCTGGGCTGTCTTCTCCATGCATTGCAGGTGCAATTCCTCTTCAGATACTCCAAGATAGCATTACCTAAATAATATTTATATATTTGTTCAGGCTCAGAGCCTTCTGAAGAGCTGCACAGGTAAATACCAGGTGTATACACAGATTCATTCCTTGGAATTGTGTCCACATCCCCATTCCACTGTTTTAAATACATCATATAGGCCCCCAAAAAAAGCTTGGTAGCAGTGCACAGAGGCATTTAATAGCTGTGGATCAGTGCATTAAATAGAGCACAGACCTGGGGAGGAGCTCCCTTAGGGATGCATATGATAGGGGTTTTTATTATAATATTTGCTATTGACTCTATTTACAATATCCTAAATATCTCCTGATAGGCAATTTGGGGAGGGAAACCAGTGTACAGCAACCTCAGCAGGGAAGGGCGAGGGAAAAGAGGACAACAATACTAGCAGGAATATGTAATATGTAGGAAGGTTTGGTATTGTTAGAGATGAAGTCCTAGGCCCCAGGTTGGTCTCTTGATGTAGAGAAGCAGAGATAAGGCACAACCATGCCAGGTTGCCCTAATCTGCCAACTTGTTGTCCCTCAGAAGATTTCTTCAATGCAAAATAGTTCATTTTCTCTGCCTTTAAAATTATCCTGGGAGCAGAAAGAGAGCCCCAAATGTGCTAGTGTAAGGACTGCTGGGTGTTTTTTGGAGACTACATCTCATCTAAGCCATCAAACTCTCTGCTACCTTCATCTGGATGAATGCCCCAGACCATAGGTCCCTTAACATCCTCATCATGCTTGGACAGAGATTTTTTTTGCTCTGCTTTGCTGTAAAGCTCTCTCAGTTCCTGTAGTTGGGGATGGCATCCCTCTTTTTCCTAGTCACTAAACTGCACTAGAACAGCAAACAGCATTTGGAGTTGGTGTCCTTTCTCACTTGTGATATAAATGAGCTTACAGCTTCTTGCCAGCAGTAGAAAACTGATGCTTTTCTGGAACCACCTCTGCTCCAAAAGAGGGATTTGTGCTGCTCACCACATCTGTGTTGGCCCCAGTTAGTTTCCAGAAGGATGCACACTTTGGCAAGAGAATCCTTTCTTTGGTGTTGTTCACTCAGTGAACCCTTCCCTCAGCAGGAGAGGTGCAGGAGGATCCCTCAGAGATTCCACTGTGCTGCTGGAAGAACAGATGTGCAGCAGCCTCCTGCAGATGTGGAACAACCCGAGCCATGAAGGAGCTCCCAGAGCTCCTAGCACCCATGGCTTCCTGTGCTGGCTTTCCCTTCAAAGGGCAGGAAGGGCCTTGGGCACATTTCCCAGCTCAATGCCCACAGCTGCCAACCTTTCCCCTTACCTTTGGGCTCCTCTTTGCCAGCTCATAGATGATCCATGTGGCATTATCAACGTGGCAATGTCCAGCTCTTCTCTTCTTGACCTGCCTTGGCTCAATGAGAAAGTAAAGGGAAGCTGGAAAAACAGTGCTAATCCTTCAGCAGTGAAGAGGCACACACACAGGTAGGGTCACAGGGGTGCCATAAATCAAGCCCTTGGGCTTCAGGCAAGCAGAAGTGTGAGTCAGGCCAAGATTTCTTGGTGAAGCTTGCATTCACTGAGCTAAATGCTGTCTGGGGTGCTTGAGCTCTCTGTGGATCTCTGGGATGCTGCCTGGATGCAGGCTGGCTGTACAAGTGGGCAGGGAGACAGAGGCAGCCTTGGGTTCAATTCTCTGCCTAAGGGTAGCTGAAATCACAGGAGAACAACCCCAGCTGCTAGTCCAGCTGAACCTCAGGAGCTTCAACAAGACCAAGTGCAGGGTCCTGCCCCTGGCTCAGAACAATCCCCACTATCAATCCAGGCTGGGGATGAGATGATGGAGAGCAGCCCTGCAGAAAAGGCCTTGGGGTGCTGGTGGCTGAGAAGCTGGCCATGAGCAAACAGTGCACGCTGGCAGCCCAGAAGCACAATGGCATCCTGGGCTGCAGCAAGAGAAGCGTGGCCAGCAGAGCCAGAGAGGTGATTGTGCCACTGCACTCTGCTCTGCTCACACCTCCTCTGCAATACTGGGGCCAGTTCTGGAGCCCTCAACACACAAAGGACATGGAGCTGATGGAGCAGGTCCCTTTCTTCTTCACTCTGCCTCATCCTCTAAGAAATATCATGCCAGAAGCAACAGCAACAGGTGACTGGCTCCTTGTTTCATTGCAGAGACAAATAGCAAGGCCAGAGCCAAGGTTAGGAAAAGACATCCTGGACTCAATTCTCTTTGCTGTGCCTCAAAATCCTCAGGCATGTCTGACTACTTCTGTTATGTTACACAACTATTTGTTTTGAGAACCAAGTCTTGTTTCTAGCACGTTTTAGAGAAGTCAGCACACAAAATTGACTGAAAGGATGAAATTTCCAGTTTCTAGAAAACGGAATAAGTGGAGAGGAGGAAATGGCTTCAAGTTGCACCAAGGGAGGTTCAGATTGGATATTAGGAAGAATTTCTTCCCCCAGAGGGTTCTCAGGCACTGGCCCAGGGAGGAGGTGGAATCAGCATCCCTGTGGTGCTTGGAGCCATGGTTAGTGGGGATGCTGGACTGGATGAGCTCCGAGAGCTTTTCCAAGCAGAATGCAATGCAGAGATGCAATTGTGCTGTTGTCACAGAAGGTTTTGTGAGAGCCCAGTCAGAGGAAGATGCCCACAGCAAGGCTGATAGATCTGGGCCAGAATCACATCATTTATGAATAATATGGAAAGCCTTCCAGCTGCTAGCTGGGTCATGCCATAGCATTGATTGTTCAAAGAGAACTTCCATTGAAATCAATCTGCTGCTGTGCTGAAAAAAGGGATGGCATATAAGCAAAGCTAAGTGTGTCTTGCACTGCCTCACATCCCTTATTTTCTGCTTGGAAGAGGCATGCTCAAACCCTCCCTTTGTGTAAATTTAGAAGTGAGGGCCTCATTTTCTCCCCTCAATTTTTGGCTCCCTTCAGTGTGGCCAGCATAAATAGCTCTGTGCAGAATGCTTTTCACAGACCTTTCTATTTTGTATCCCCCCCTTCCTGCCATTTACTGTCCCTCTCCACTTCTTGCACATTCACAGTTGCATGACAGTTCCTCCCAACATAATGAGAGCCATGCTTGGGCTGAGGCATGATTAGAGAGCTCTCTGAACTGGTCAGACAGCATATTATTATAAAATAAGGAGGGGGGGGTGTGGGGGAAGAGCAAGTGTGCCATTTTTTCCCATGGTCAGTAAATAAAAGGCAGAGCTCCCTGGCTGCCTGCTGGGGTGAAGGACTGCAAAGATTCCAGCCCATTGTGGCTTCTAATCGGCAAATGGGGATGAATAATACAGAGCAGAGCAGCTCCCTCAGCAGTGCAAGTGCTTTCAAACACACTCAGCCTCACCTGATGACCTCCAGTTGAGAGGTGAACTGCAAAGGATTTGCTTAAAAAACAAAAAAAGGGGCCAGGAATGAGACTTTCTGCTGCTCCTTTGCTTCTTTCTGTTGTCTGAAACAAGGGGAAGGCCTCGGGTTTGGGATGGCTCTACTGCCTTGGGCTTGGGTTGATTTATCCCCTTCCCTCTCCTCCTCCTCCCTTCTCTCTNCTCCTCCTCCTCTTCCTCCTCTTCCTCCCTTCCCTCTCCTCTCCTTCTCCTCCTCTTCCTCCCTTCCCTCTCCTCTCCTCCTCCTCCTCTTCCCTCTCCATCTTTTATGTCATTTTATTTTATTTTGGGTCCAGAGAGATTAAAAAAATAAAACCTGGGTTCCACCTCACTTTTATTGGAAGTTCTTTTGGAGCTCATGGAGGTCTTTACCAGTTCAACATTAAAGGTGTTCTTTTTTTTGATCCAAAATGTTAAATTACTCATTGAAATTAAATGGTGCTAAACTGGATTAAAGTCTCCATGAACAAATTTATATATATTTATATATTATGGTCAATAAACTGTCAGGCCTCTTTGGCTTTGGTCTTTTCTTTGCCTTACTGAATAAAACTTTAGGAGGAGAGGACAAGTAGCTTTTCTCCAAAGGTTTCTGCTTCACCTTTAGGCTGTGAAAGGGATTTTTATCTCGATGATAAATTGTTGTGCTGCTGCTGAAATAAACAGCAGAGAGGCATGAGAAAAGCTTGGGGCAGAGTCAGTGATGCCTGCAGGCCTCAGGAAGGGGACTTGCATAGATAGAGAAACATATAATAGATATATATATAATATAATCAAATAACATATACATATAAACAAAGAACATCTATAGAAACAAACAACATATGTAATAGATTTATTATATATATCTACATATTATAGGTCTTATATAAGTATATATATATAATATGTACATATATATAATATGTACATATTATAGGTCTTATATATGTATCTATGTATAATATGTACATATATATAATATGTACATATTATAGGTCTTATATATGTATCTATGTATAATATGTACATAT
>VWZO01000794.1:105796-117341 GCA_013396975.1 Bucco capensis
TATCTCTTATATATGTATATATAGTATGTACTTATATATAACATGTACATATTGTATGTCTTGTATAGATATAATATGTACACATATATAATATGTACATATATAAGGCACTCACACATATGTTAGTGACTCTTGGCAGCAATTAGCTCCCTAACTCTGAGCTTGGCTTTCCTCCTAATGTGCAACGATACAATCAAACTTTTGAATAAATTATAGAGCCTTGTGCTGTCTCACATGTGACCCAGAGTTTCTGTAACCTGCTGTTTATGAAGACATAGAGGACAATTAGAGAGCTCTAAACACTTGCCAGCATCTCTTTGCCTGGGGGAGAATGTACACAGCATCTCCATTAAGCACTTGAAGTATGCTTAGTGTCAGGTGGAGCTCCCATTTTTCTCTCCCCCCTCTCTCATTTCCTGTGCTGAGCACACCCAGCACATCCCTCTGCCAATCAAGACAAATTGCCAGCAGAAGCAGAGCTGATTTCCAACTCCAGTTTGTCACCAGCCATTTCCCTTCCCTCCTTGCATCCCTGCCTTCCTCCTCCTGGCCTTGGACAAAGGTCAGATGTTCCCTGATTATAACCTGGTTATCTTAGGGTAGTGTTTAGTGGCATGCTTAGTCTCTTCTTTCCAAAGAGTGCTGTTTGGTGGCATGGTTAGTCTTTTCCTTCTTTCCAAAGAGTTTCTGGAGCAGCTCTTATCCTGTTTTATTGAGTTTTATTGCTAGTCCTTTTGTCTTTTGCTGTGGTTTGCTAATGGAGCAGTTCTGTCAACTGGTAGAGAGATGTCTTTGCATCCAGGGCCCAACTGTGCAACAAGGGTTCCTCTCCAGCTGCTAGACTTCTCCTTCCTTATTAAAGCTGAGCACAGGCTTAAAAACCTCATCTTGATCACAACTCATGTGTAGAGTGGGATATTAACCTCATGCTGACTGATCTGAAGGAGCCACAACTGCAAGGTTGATTGTGTTTGGAATAAACCAGCCTAGTCTCTAACCCTTATTCTGCCTCTGATGTTCCCAAATCCCTTGCTCTGTGTTGCTTAGCACAATGGGCTTGCCATAAGACATTCTCTAGTTCCAGTTTTGGTGCCTGAATTGTTTCTGTTCTAGTTTTATGATGATCTCTAAGGTCCAGGAGCCTTTCATTGGTTCATTTGATCCTACAATGAGAGACATTCTATTCCAGAGGTTTATCCTCTGGGATGTGGGGTGTCCTAAGATTTTGTAGACATCTGAAGTAATTCAGGTATAACACCTGAAGTAATTCAGGTGTTATACAGTTACTTCCCTGCCTGCCCACGTGGTTGGATGTATTTTATATGGAAACAAGACTAGAGGAGGGGACAGATTGAAAGGAAGTTCACCTGCCTGCATCTCAGTGGAAAATCTACTTAGGAGAGAGCTAGGATGGATGCATGAGACCTGGGAGCACCTCTAGGCCCTGGGATAGAGACACAAGGGCTAGAGTCCTCAAAGGGACTTGGCAATCTCTTACCCACACAAAAGTGTGCTCTGAACCTGTCACAGTATCCCAGTATGTCAGGGGTTGGCAGGGCCCTAGAAAGATCATCTAGTGCAACCCCCCTGCCAGAGCAGGAGCACCTAGAGCAGCTCACACAGCAATGTGTCCAGGCAGCTCTGCAATGGCTCCAGACAAGGAGACTCCACAGCCTCCTGGGCAGCCTGGGCCAGTGCTCTGGCACCTGAACTGCAAACAAGTTCCTCCTCAGCTTAATACTAAACCTCCTGTGCTCCAACTTGCTCCCATTCCCTCTTGTCCTACCATTGGATGCCATGGAGCAGAGCCTGGCTCTCTCCTCCTCACACTCACCCTTCCCATATTTCTAAGCATTGCTGAGGTCTCCTCTCAGTCTCCTCTTGTCCAGGCTGAAGAGACCCAGCTCTCTCAGCCTGTCCTCCTAGGGCACATGCTCCACTCCTTTCAGGATCTTGCTGGCCCTGGGCTGGACTCTCTCCAGCAGCTCCCTAGCCTTCTGGAGCTGAGGGGCCCACAACTGGACACAGCATTCCAGGGGAGGCCTCCCCAGGGCACAGGAGAGGGGAGAAGAACCTCTCTGGCTCTGCTGGCCACGCTCCTCTTCATGCATCCTAGGATGCCATTGGCCTCTTGGCCACAAGGGCACATTGCTGCCTCATGGGCATCCTCCTAGCCACCAGCACTCCCAGAGCTTTTTCCCCAGGGCTCTTCTCCAACACATCAGTTCCCAGTCTGGACTGATCCATGGGCTTGTTCTTTCCCACATGCAGTACTGCACACTTCCCCTTGTTAAATGTCATTCAGTCTCTCCCTGCCCATGTCTCTAGCCTGTCCAGGTCACTCTGGATGGCAGCACAGCTCCTGGTGTGCCAGCCACTGCTCCAAGCTTGGGATCATCTGCACACTTGCTGAGGGAACACTCTACCCCTTCCTCCAGATCACTGATGAATATATTGCACAGTCCTGGCCCCAGCACTGAGCCCTGTCTGTGTGTACCTGTGGATATCTACTGCAAGCTAACTGCACTCTCTGCTGCTCTCAGTAAATACAAAAGGTATTTAAGGCATGTTCCTATTGTAAGGACTAAACCTGGTGTTTCCTTGAGGTAGGAAAAGCTTTCCCTAGTCAGGAGTGAGTTAATGATCTGCCCTGCTAGAGTTTGGACCTTGCAGTGATGGAACAAACTGCAGAGCTTGGAAAGTGTTAGGCACATTGGCTCCCTTGGATCTATAGCCTAAAGGAAGGGGAAAAAAACAATACTAGGGGAAAAAGAGCTGCTTTATTTTCTCTTTCAAATTCATTTCAAGCCACTGCAAGGATTCAAAAAGCACTGCTGGCCCTGCCATAGCAGAATCTCCAGCAGATCCCTCCCAGCACTAAGCTGGCACACCCAAGGCCTTGCATTCCCTCACAAGGAGCAAACTCTTTGGGTTGTGTTCTGGTTTGCACTTGACATTTAAACACCAACTAACTCTACACACCTTTTTCATGCCCAGCTGTTCCAAAAATCTCCTTCCCCTTGCTGAATGTGGTTTACACACAGAGCCAGTGTGATAATGGCACAGTTCTTATCCTGATGGAGCATCCCTTATGCAGTGCTGCTTGAGCCTTCACAAGTATTTTTTTTCCTTCTACATTCCTATTTATTTTTCAGCCTGTTATTTGATTAAACTTACCCCCCCAAAAAAAACCCCACTTATGTGAGCTTTTTAGAATAGAAATGTATTTCATTTATATGAAAGACACACACTTCAGTGTTTTCTCTCTCTGGTTTTTCAAGTGGATAGACAAAGTCAGCTATTAAAGTTAGAGAAAGCAGAGCACTGTGTTTTTCCTTAGCTGGAGCATGCCACCCTTTCAAATTGGGGTGTTTTTTTTCCTCTTTTTATACCTTTGAGCAAAATCACTGCATGCTGAATGAAAAGCAGGGTTTGTGATGGTTGGGTTTTTTTTTTTTTTGCATAACAGAATTGATGCCAAAAAAAAAAAAGACTAAAAATCAGCCAAATGATTCTCTTTCCCCTTAAAACTTACATAAATCATGAGGCCTGGATGCACAGCTTCATAACAGAGAGCTGCAACTTTAACAAGGACTCCATTTGTCTTGAAGTCCACATGAGAGTGGAAAGCTTAATGTGAGAAACTTTTGTCTAGCACAAGTGATTTGAAGATGTTTTGCTCCATGCATGTGAACCCAGCAGGTGATTCTTGCCTAGCTTTGATGTCAAACAGCACAAAACTTCAGTGAGGAGAGTAGCTTCAGAAATGCAATAGACATAGCTGAGTCTTCATATGAAGCTCATGCTTGAACTACATCAGAAGAACTGACATCTATTATGGTGAGCAAAGACAAGTGTTTGAAAAGAGATTCAAACAGAAGTGTCAGAATTTACAGTGCATAGTTTTATCTAAGTTGATTTTAACCAAGCATATCTCTATGAACTCTGCAGGGTAGAAAGGAGATTTCAAAAGGCAGAGAAATTGTTGTCATCTAAGGGCAGGGAATGTTTTAATAGCTGAAGGAAGAACATTTCTGAAAGGTTATATGGTGATCCATTTACTTTGACTGAGTAATAAGGCTCCTCATTGTCACAGGGAAGTTTTTAACCCTTAGAAACAATGGGAATGATCCAAAATGTGTTGCTGGAATGAAACAAGCTGAGAGTAACTAAAAAAAAAAAACAAACCCCAAAATTCTTTCTGAGGTTTGTAGTCTCTTCAAATACAGATTAAGAGGAATGAATAAATCAAATGTATTTTCCCAGTCACCTTCTGTGTACCCTAGAGTTCCCTGCCTTAGTCTAGACTTAGCCATAGCTTAGGAGAAGGGCTTAGAAATCATCCTTTTGGAGGGAGGGCAGCATGGACACAAGAGTTCCATTCAACACCAGTAAGTCACTGGCTTGGTTTTACTTTGATTTACCCATTTTTCCCTCATCCTGACTACATACATTCCTCTGTGCATTACATGGCAAGGAAAAAAAAACCTCTTTGTAGGAGCTGAGTTTGTTTGAAAGTGTGTCCTACAGGCTCCCTTCCAGCAGGGCTCTGGAAGCATCCCCAAGGATGCTCCTGTGTCACCAACCAACCTAATTGTTCTGCTGGAAATGCTGCTGCTTGCCTGAACAACTGCAGGGGCAAGAGAAAAAAATAGAGAAAAATAATAATAATAATACTCAAGAGCAGAAGTGACAGAGCTGGGAAGGGATTCCCATCTAGGAAATCCATTGATGTGCAGCAATGGGCTGGGGTGTTGAGGCTTTCTTCCTTTGCCAGCAAGACAAGTTGCTTAATTATTATCCTCTACAGAGGAATGACCTATTTTCTTGTTATTAATTCTCCTGGTTTCATTAGGCACAGAAGATTTTTAGCTTTTAGTGGGAAAAAAAAAATAAAAGAATGAAGAAGATGAATGGGATTGAACTTTTGTCTTCACTTTGGACTGTGGCTCTTTACAGGCTAATGTAAGGCACTGAGCTGCACATGCTGAACTCCTCTCCATCCTCTCTAGTGGTTTAATTGTAGTCTAGATAGGTTAGTCCATGCTACATTCCTTAAACCATCTGAAGAAGCTCTGAACAGCCATAGGATCCATGGAAAGGATTATTTTGTCTCCTTTCCTTGGAAAGCCACTCCAAGGGATCTCACACTCTCTTGAGAGATGCTTGGAGCTGCTTGGCAAGCCCAATTTGAGATGAAGAGCTGCACAAGTGTTCATTCTTGGCTGTAAAACATGCTTGCTTTGTTGCTTAAATGGGACATAAGGCACAACAAACAGCTGTCAGACTCTTCTGTAGCTAAATGATCTTCTTCACCTGCCACATGAAATCGTGTAGTCACCAAAATCTCTGCTTTAGAACGAGCTCTTAACCCCAAATTTGGCTCAGAGTACCAAGCCATATTGAGACACTGTTACCTTTCCCATTGGCCTAGGTTGCTAAATAATCCTCACAATGCTTTTTGAGTCATTGCAGAATGCACTGAGGAGTTTGGATGTGCTTTGGGCCTATTGCTCTGGGGCCACACGAGGTGACCTTGTATTGCAAGGCTTCTCCATCAGCTTCAAACTGTGAGAAGATGTTTAGGTAGTGAGCCTGACCTCAGAACAGGTTATTTGCTAGGGGCTGAAAGCAAAACCCATCACAGAATCCCCTCTGTCTGCTTTATACTCCTCACTAGAAAAGCACAGAGAGGGAAGTGTCCCCAGGCCATTGGATGGGCTTTGGGTTACCTTTGCCTAGAATGGACTCAGTGATCTTTTCCGGCCCTAATGATTCCTTTTGGACATAGGTTGGCTGATCTGAAGTTGTCTTAGCTTATATTTTTTGTTGGGAATTCTGATTTGTGGCCAGTCAGCAAATCCTCTTCCTATCCAAGCTCCTAGCTGGATAGTTTGTGACTCGATGCAGGAAGCCTCAGGATCTATCTCCTCCTTTTGCCTGAGCTGGAAGAGCTCTCCTGTCTCCCAGAAAGTACTTCTAACCAGCAGGATAAGCCCAGAAAAGCTGTTCTTTGCCTTGTCAGAGATCTTTCCCATGACATGGAAGAGTTCCTGAGATTTATTTGGCTCATGTCTGCTTTGAGAAAGAGGGACTGCTCTGGCACTGCTCCTCTGCCATTGTCTTGGCCTTGGTGCACATTTGGAGTAGAAGCTGACTGCTATGTGCTTGCTTAGTTGCTTTTCCTTCTAAAGCAGCACAAATGTGCTGTATTCAGCTGCCTTACTGCCTCCATTAAAAAGCCACATTTCCTTTCTAACAGCATTTGAGTGGAGAGCTTCTTAGGCTACCCAAGGTTCAGGAGATGGTTGATAATCACCAAGCTTATCCTCATGGACACCATGTGTCTCTTGGCCTTCTGGAAATGGCTTCTCACCTAGAGACTTCCTCCCCTTGGCCTGTGCTGCTTTTCTAGAGCTCTGAGGGTATTCTCTGCCCTACTTATTGCTGCCATGCAGATCCCTGCATGACCAAATATCTTGCAAGAGGGACATTCTACTTCTTCTTCTAACTAGAGAGTAGCTCATTAACTGAATCCAGGGCACTGTCCTGGATTCAGGCCAACAAAGACATTGGAAAACCTCTCATTACAGAATCTTCAAGGGTAAAAAAAAAATATCTATGTATTTTAAGATGAAAAGCTCACATTCCACACTCTTAGGAGACCACATCTTCAGGTTTTATTACAGATGCTTTATTAATGCCTGTTAATGTATGCCTAATAATGATAATAGGAGGCCTACAGACATCCTTGTGCCAGCCACATGCATAGCAAACCATTTGTACTCAGGAGAATTGCAATGAAGGCTAACTGCAGCAAGAATGGAAGTGAATCTTGCAAGCAAAACTGCAAACAAGGGAGACTTCTCATAAAGCCAATTTTGCTCTAAAATGGTGATAAAGGCATTGATGAGAATGCTTTGCTTTCCTTTGGAAGCCCAGTGCAAACTCTTTTTCTTTGTGGAGGGAAGGGAGTTAAATAAGTCAGCAGATGGTGATGGATGTAGGAGAGAGTTTTGTTTTGTCTCCCTGCAGATCCAATCTCTCCAGGAGTGTGTTTAGAGCAGAAAAACATGTAAAAATATGTGGTGGAAAAACAGATTGCATGAACCATTAAGCAAAATTAGCTCTAAAGGGGAAAGGTACTAGTGATTAAATTTATTGAAGGAGAACACCACTGAGTTTATGAACAGGCCAAGGAAATTAATCTGGGGGTTTTTTTTGGTTGTTGGTTGTAAATAAGACTCATCCCTCCAAGCTCAAAGGTCTTAAATACTGCTATCTATCTATCTGCATCTCCAGATGGCTTAACCACAACAATGCTGAGTGTTAACATGGACAAATAAATGTTTTCTTTTCAATAGTTCCACAGTGTTACAGTAGAATTTACCAATCATCTCTCATTTTAACAGAATATTTATCCCACAGCTGAAACACCAAATAGCTTGTTTTTTTTTTTACCAGCAAATCTTAAGCAAGTTTACCATGGCAGTTTTGTTCTGTGCTCAGGGACAGGAGCATCCTCTTGTAGCTGTAGCTGTGCAGTGAAGCTCCCTGGATCTGTGGCTCAAGCCTGGAGCCTTTGGCAGTTTATAGATAAAATAAAAGCCTCAATGTCATTATGCAGAATCTCTCTGGAGAGATCAATAATGATTCTGCATGCATACAATATTTATTTTCAAACTTCACATTTCAACTTCAAGAGGTGGTCATTTGAAAGCTGCTGTCTTCATGAAAAAGAGAGTATCTCTTCTCAAAGTGAAGGAGCAGATCAAACCAGCCTTGCCACTAACTGACACTGCAGTGAGCTAGGCTGCTGTTTCATCTGGCAGCTTCATTAATCAAGGAGGTCCAGGAGAAAATAGAGAGGCTGAGACTGTCAGGTTTGGCTATGTCAGGTGTGATTTGGTGACTGAGAGTTTGGGGAAGGGGTTTGTGCACTGCTTTGTACCTCTCATTGGGGATGAGGGAGATGTTTTGCTACGGGATGGGAAGCTGAAGCGTGCAGTCCTTCAATTTGAACAGCTTTCCCTTTTCATCTTCCTTTTTCATCTTCCCTTTTGAACTTTTGCCACTGATGTAAAAGAAAAAGGAAATTTGAAAAAGATGCCAGGTGTTTGGTTCTTGATCTGGGTGAAAGGATCAGAGAAATGGAGAAGAAAATACAGGTTTGTTTTGTTCACCTGACAGAAGGATGGGGCACATCAAACAGCTGTCAACAACAAATGTTTGTCCTCCTAAAGCCAACATGGAATAATTTAGGCTGTGACATCCCTTCCCAGCTCTCACAGAAGACAGGCACCTTATTCTAATGAGCTGGCAGTGGAATGTGCTATTCCTGCTCTCCTGCATCCTCCCTGGCAGCTCTTTGGGGGTATTAGTGGTGTTTATAACTCATCCTAGTGCATGCAGCACAGAACTACAGAAGAATATCAGAGTGCATCAGCTGAAGAGAAGGATTTGCATGAAATAGCCTTTTTTTCTTGCTTATTTTTGAAGTCACTCACCTTTTAGAGCATGTTGTGTTAGAAGTGAGAAGTCCTTATTCTCAACACATTTCTGCCACTTGTGAGTTCAATTGGAAAAGTGATTCTAAACAATCATGGATTTATTCATACACCCAAAGGATGCTATTTCAGGAGCTAGCAGCAAGTACTCAGCCTTCTAGGCATCTGCTAAAGGGTTTGATTGTTTCAGGACATAGAGGCAAAGGCCAGCACTATAGGAAGCCTAGGGACCTGAAACCTGCTCTCCTTGACCTGTAAGCAAGAACAGCATGAGAGCAAGAAAAGTTCTTCTCATTACCCCAACAGCTTCTTCTAATNCCCATCTCTGTATCTACCCATCTCTGTATCTATCTAGCTATCCACCTACCTATCTCTATGTACCTATCTCTATGTACCTATCTCTATGTACCTATCTCTCTATCTAGCTAGCAATCTAGCTACCTACCTATGTCTCCATCTCTCTAGCTAGCTATCTACCTACGTATCTCTTTATCTACCTATCTCTCTACCTCTCTAGCTAGCTAGCTATCTACCTACCTACCTATCTAGCTATCTACCTTCCTATCTCTCTATCTCTCTACCTACCTTCCTATCTCTCTGTCTACCTATCTCTCTATCTCTCTAGCTAGCTATCTACCTACCTATNCTGATCCTCTCCCTTTTTTAGCTTAGGAAAAGGCCTTTTCTATAAAAGGTGATGAATGTAGCTTACAATTGAGGGTTTTGTTGGTTCCTAAGGCTTTTCCTGCTTAACCCTTCAACTCTTCCCAGCTCTCCATATGGGGCTGCTTCAAACACAGCCACTTTTGTAAACATCAGTCAGAGCCTGGCTGCCCTGTCTACTTAAGGAAAGTCAAAGTTCATTCAGTCATTTGTGCCTTCCTCCCTTTCTTGTGAGATAGAGCAGTCTGTTAATTCCCTTCAGTTCCCCCATGGATCAGGGGTTCTGCTCCTCTCCCCTGCCTCTGGCAGCCAAGCAGAGAGAAACAAACAGGATGGTGTGGGAAGATCCATCTTATCTATCGATCTACATACCCATCTCTGTATCTAGCTATCCACCTACCTATCTCTATCTACCTATCTCTATCTACCTATCTCTCTATCTATCTAGCTATCTAGCTAGCAATCTACCTACCTACCTACCTATGTCTCCATCTCTCTAGCTAGCTATCTACCTACCTATCTCTTTATCTACCTATCTCTCTATCTACCTCGCTAGCTAGCTAGCTATTTACCTACCTATCTCTCTAGCTAGCTATCTACCTACCTACCTATCTCTCTAGCTAGCAATCTACCTACCTATCTCTTTATCTACCTATCTCTCTATCTCTCTATCTACCTCGCTAGCTAGCTAGCTATTTACCTACCTATCTCTCTATCTCTCTAGCTAGCTATCTACCTACCTACCTATCTCTCTAGCTAGCTATCTACCTACCTATCTCTCTATCTACCTTCCTATCTGTCTACCTAGCTCTCTCTCTCTCTGTCTACCTAGCTCTCTCTCTCTCTGTCTACCTAGCTCTCTGTCTACCTAGCTCTCTGTCTACCTAGCTCTCTAGCTAGCTATCTAGCTATCTAGCTACCTACCTCTCCATCTACCTCTCTCTCTATCTATCTATCTATCTACCTATCTCTTTATCTACCTATCTCTCTATCTAGCTAGCTATCTACCTATATCTCTATCTAGCTAGCTATCTACCTATATCTCTACCTAGCTAGCTATCTACCTACCTACCTATCTCTCTAGCTACCTAGCTACCTACCTATCTCTCTATCTACCTTCCTATCTGTCTACCTAGCTCTCTCTCTCTCTGTCTACCTAGCTCTCTCTCTCTCTGTCTACCTAGCTCTCTGTCTACCTAGCTCTCTGTCTACCTAGCTCTCTAGCTAGCTATCTAGCTATCTAGCTACCTACCTCTCCATCTACCTCTCTCTCTATCTATCTATCTATCTACCTATCTCTTTATCTACCTATCTCTCTATCTAGCTAGCTATCTACCTATATCTCTATCTAGCTAGCTATCTACCTATATCTCTACCTAGCTAGCTATCTACCTACCTACCTATCTCTCTAGCTACCTAGCTACCTATCTCTCTAGCTAGCTAGCTAGCTATCTCTCTAGCTAGCTAGCTATCTCTCTATCTACCTATCTCTCTATCTCTCTATCTCTCTAGCTATCTATCTATCTACCTATCTCTCTCTAGCTACCTACCTACCTATCTGTCTATCTACCTATCTGTCTATCTACCTATCTCTCTCTCTACCTACCTATCTGTCTCTCTACCTACCTATCTCTCTCTCTACCTACCTATCTCTCTCTCTACCTACCTACCTATCTCTCTACCTACCTATCTCTCTCTCTATATGACATATCTTTCTCTCTATAACATATATATCTAAAGCACAGTGCCTGAGGGGAGCACCACCAGCTCCCACCCAGCCTAGAGAACTGGGACTCAACACCACTGATGGATTCACCACACTTCCCACTTCAAGCAGCATCCACTCAGCCTTCAGACATGTGTAGCCTTTCCCCACAGGCTCAGCCTTCCCTGTTCCCTTCTGGAGCTGTGGAGAGAGCTTGGTATTCCCCAGGGCAATGCCCAGGGCTGGCTGCTCTTTGCCATGCCTCCCCAAAGGACACTCTGCCAGGCAAAGCTCCACACTCTTCCTCTGCTGAGAGCTCCTAAGCATTGCTGAGTGCTTCCTTGCTAGGATGCTTTCCCGTTTGAGGAGCCTAAATGCCTTTTCCAGTTTAGCCCCAACTCCATTCAGGATTATTTCCAGCCTCTGGCAGTGGTGGAGAGGAGTGAGCAGGCAAGTGCCCAGTTTGTGTTGTCACATGCAAAATGAGTTTCTTTTGGCTCTGGGTGAAGCAAAGACCCAACAGTTCTGGCTCTCTGCTTGCTCCCTTTCCCTTCAGCTGCTTCTCTCCTTTGCTTTCTATTTCCCTATCTTCTTTCTTTCCTCTCTTTCTTCTTCTCCTCTTCCTTCTCTCTTATCTTTCTTTTTCTTTTCTTCTCTCTTTCTTCTTCTC
>VWZO01000794.1:152832-164060 GCA_013396975.1 Bucco capensis
TATAGATGTATAAAATACATGTAAATTGCACACACACACGTGTATAATACATTGATGTATAAGTATTTACATATATATGTATATAGATGTATAAATTGCACACACACATATATGTGTATAATATACATGTGTATATGATGTATATTATAAGGATTTACATATATATGCATATAGATGTATAAAATACATGTTAAATTACACACACGTGTATAATATAGGTTGATGTATAAGTATTTATTAAGTATATATTATATATAATATATATATATAAAGTATATATTATAAGTATATATTAATGTATAAAATACATGTAAATTACACATACACATATATATGTGTATAATATATATGTATCACGTATGTATTATGTATAAGTATTTACATAGATATGTATATGGATGTATAAAATACATGTCAATTACACATCTGTGTGTATAATACACATGTATAGATGAGGCAGACCATAAGTATTTGAATCTAGATGTATAAAATGCATGGCTCTACAATGTGTAAGGCTTTCAATGTCTCTTTGATATACATACATATATATATACACATATATATACATATATATACACACACACACATATATATATATACACACACATATATATATACACACCCATATATATATATATACACACATATATATATACACACACACATATATATATATACACACACATATATATATACACACCCATATATATATATACACACACATATATATATACACACACACATATATATATACACACACATATATATATACACACACATATATATATACACATATATATATACACACACACATATATATATACATATATATATACACACATATATATATCTATATATCTAGTGTAGCTTGATGTCACAGATGCCCTGAGCCCAGCTCCCTACTCAAGAAGGCAAAGCAAAAGAGCTTTTCCTTTAGCCTAATGTGCTGAGACACTGAAGTGTGCAGGTGTCAGAAGAGGTTGGCACTTCATTCCCAAAATGATTGGCCACTCTAGCATCTCCAAGCCCAACTTAGGCTGCCTTCAGTGGGCCTCATTTCCCCAGGACTAATGCCAGGCTTTAGTTCAAGGAAGAATGAGCAATTCCGATGAATTCCCAGCTAGGGCTTTGACTTTCTTGTTCCCTAAAGTGAAAGGAGGGAAGCAATGCCAGTGCCTAATTTAGGCACCTGTGCTCTGTGATTTTCAGACAACCTTCAATCACAAATCCTTTACATTTATTGCCACTCTGGTGGTCAAATGGCCAAATGATGTTCTCTTAATAATTCTTCTATCTCCTATTCCTTACAATGAAATGAAGCTTGTCTCAGTAAATTCACTTCTGATAGTTTGTCTTTCCTTTTTTTCTTCTTTCTACTTCAGAAAAGCTGTAGGTTGTGGGTTTGGGGTTTTTTTTATTGCACTAAGGTATTGCCTCTGAAGGCTGCCAACTTTGTAATAAGATTTAGTAGCTTTCCAGAGAGCTCCTTGCAGCTCTAATCATCATTTTCTTTAAGTGTTCTGCTTTACAAAATGTCTCCTTTGTTACTGAAGTTGCCATATGTACATATGGACATTTATTTTCTTTTTTTTTTTACCCCCCCTGAAAATATTCCTGGGATTTTATTACCATTAATCTTTTCTGAGGGTGTATATAATTTATCTCACCAGCCATCAGAATTCCCAGAGGGTAAATTACTCTAGAGGTCTCCGTGCCCTCATCCTGTATCAAATTGACCTGCTTCTTGTTTGCCATTTTTGTGTACTACATTGCTTATTTAACAAGAAACAGAATGATTGTGATTCTGAGAAGGTCCTTTGATAGTAGTTTTGACACTCTGCCTGAATAATGACCCTCATTATGGAGCCCATGACAGCCTCTCAAAGTCCTGATTTATGAAGGCAAGCCCAGCTTCAGCCTTAGAGCTCCCCCTGCTCACTCCGGAGCCAGGGCTGGATAGAGATGGAAAGAGAGGCAAGAGGAGATAATTGCATGATTAGGACCATTCACATCACCTCTTTTGCCTTTTTCTCCCCTGCTTTATTTTCCCTTGTCCCTCATTTCACACTGCACTGTCAGTTCATTGTGATCATCTCCCCAAATATTTGTTAGGAAAAGCTCCAGAGTTGCCAGCTCTGACTGAAAGGAGAGGGAAGCACAAGTTCCACAGAGTCCTGCTTGCTGGAAATGCTTTTTCTCTAGCAAACCCTCATTAAGAAGGCTGCAGAGGGCCTGTTTGCAAAGGCCTGCAGTGAAAGGACAAGGGGCAATGGTTTTAAACTGGAGAGGAGTAGATTTAAATTGGACATTAGGAAGAAGTTGCTCCTCACAAGGGTGGTGGAACACTGGCCCAGGTTGCCCAGGGAGGTGGTTGAGTTCCCATCCCTGGAGGCATTGCAGGTGAGGCTTGCCAGGGCTCTGGGCAAGCTGCTCTAGTTGGGGATGTCCCTGGCCACTGCAGGGGGGTTGGACTAGATGAGCTCCAGAGCTCCCTTCCAACCCTAACCAGTCTAGGATTCTATGTTTCTAAGACTTAAGATGATAATAAGAGTTGGTAGAAGCTGAGAGCTACAAGCCTGTCCCCCTCACTAAAACAAATTAGAAGCTACTCTGTAAACACATTTTTGTGAGGATTCTTGTTGATTTATTGTTTCCTGCATAGCAGTTATTTAAATAAATGTAGCTCATTTAGGCCATTTGCTGCACTGGAGTAATTTTGTTCTTTGTGTGATGGAGTTGTATGGAAAAGCCTGAAGGAATCCCTTCCCCGTTAATCTTTTTACAAGTGCAATAAATAAATAAAGAGACATGGTTTAATTTTGCTAGTTAGGAGATTTTAAAAGGCAGTGGTAGCAAAGTGATTTCTTCTTACTCTTCTCCATGTCCTTCTCTTGAAGACATAGGAAATATTCTTATTTCATGAGGTAATAGCTCTTGTTAGGAAAGGACAACTTTGAACAGGGCTTGTCCTGTGCATAGACAGCAGTTGGACTCAATGATCTCCCTTCCAACTCAGGACATCCCAGGATTCTATATCCAGTTCCTATTAGTCAGATTTCTCATTTAATTTTTACTATAATGATGTTTTTTGTGGCCATTTTCCTGAAGGAAGGAGAGTGGCACTGTGACCTTTGTAAATCTCTCTGCCACCTGACAGTGATTCTTGTGATATTTATTCATTATTCAAGACTCTGAGAATAATTCCTGCTTTCCAATGCCCTGCAAATCATCAGTGTCTGGATCAGAGCTATCCTTAGTGGAGAAACTGGGACAAATTGCTTTTCTCCTCTCCTGAATTCATTTCTCTTCCAAAGTAGAAGGTTGGTCATTCTTTAAGCAGATCTTACCTTCTAGTGAAGATCTTGCCTTCTTTCTTCTGAGGATCTCACCTCCTCCATTTAGGAAGTGGGTGGGAGTCCAAGGACCAGGAGTCAGTTGCATCCAAGAGCTAATGGATGGAAGGAAAAAGAAAAGGAATTAAATGTGAACGAGTATGCAAGATTATACATGCTGTAAATGGGGCATGCATGTCATTTGGAACTAAAGCTCTACAATTCTGCTGCTCAGGCTAGTGTTAATTAGATCATTTAAATCTATTAATATATTATTATATATTATATATACACACATATATATATATACACATATATTATATATACACACATATATATTATATATACACATATATATTATATACACACACATATATATTATATATACACATATATATTATATATACACATATATATATTATATATACACATGTATTATATATACATATATATTATATATACACATATATATATTATATATACATATATATTATATATACACATATATATATTTTTTATATATATATATACATATCCATATATATACATATATAGATATATAAAATCCTGAATTCAATCAGCTCCCTTTTCTGGGCTTTATTTCTGTTGGGTTTCTTGTGAAAGTGAAAAGATGTCAGAGCTGTGTGATTGCTCTCCCCTTTAGTCTAGGTGCATTGTGTAAAACATAATGCAGTCCAGATGTCAACCTAAGAACTAAATAGCTTAGATTTCTAAAGAGCCATGGCCCAAAAAAAAAATATATATAAAAAAAATATTCCCCCTCTAGAAACAATGGCTCAGTAATTACTTTTTGCTGTGGAGTGAGGTTAGGCATTTATCCTTCCAGATCCCCTAATACACTTCAAGTCAGCACTGCCCCTGTGGTCCTTTTAGCTTTGTTGATAAATGTATTGTAGAGGATCCCTTCCCTGACCACTGCAGTGGTTGAGGTCATGCTAGGCTGTTAGCACAAATGGTGGGAACAATAGTTTATATGCCACTTAACTCCTTGGGAGAAACAGTTAACCTTGCCAGAGAGGACAGATCAGTCATCTCTAGTTATTAAAGTCTGGAAAGGGTTTTGTTATGCTCTCAAATACTTTTTATAGAGAGAGAGAACTACAATACTCTGCTAGGAGCTTTGCCAAGCAACAAAGTCAACAATTATCTTTGCTGTCTTTGAAAGGAATATTCAGTTTTGGGGTGGGTTTTTTTTCTTTTTCAATACATTTCACAGCTTACTTTATGAAGCACAAATGTTAATCTATTTAATCACCAGACCTCCTGAACAATACCAATCCCACCAGTAGATTGAAGCCACTGCTTTAAAATAGACCAAATTCACCCAAAAAGCAGTTGTGGCCTACCTAAAAACAACCAAAATGAGTTGTGATTTTTTCTGATGGCCTTGATTTTTAATCTATTTAATCACCAGACTTCCTGAACAATACCAATCCCACCAGTAGATTGAAGCCACTGCTTTAAAATAGACCAAATTCACCCAAAAAGCAGTTGTGGCCTACCTAAAAACAACCAAAATGAGTTGTGATTTTTTCTGATGGCCTTGATTTTTAATCTATTTAATCACCAGACTTCCTGAACAATACCAATCCCACCAGTAGATTGAAGCCACTGCTTTAAAATAGACCAAATTCACCCAAAATGAGTGGTGGCCTTGAAATGAGAAGCTAACCATAAAGTAACCTAGATCTTCTGGATGACATTTCTCAAAAAATCAAGCTGAAACTTCAGAAATTGGTTAATATGATCCCATATCCTCAATTTGGAAGGAAAACAGACTCTAAAAATACACATCTGTGGCTGATCAAAGGCCATCTGTGTTGTTAATTGTCAAAAGATACTGCTAGGATGATGAATATATTAATAGGAATTATTATGTTATTCTAAGAATTAAAAATCTAGCCTTTCTCTGAGGATTACATTGTTGGGTTTGGGTTGTTGGTTTTTTTTTAAGGCATATCCTAGGCTCTTCTCTATTCTTTCAGGAATTCAGAAGCAATTGGAATTGGGCCCTACTTGCCATGGCAGCACTTGAGATGCTCACAGGAGCTGCTGCCTGCCTTTGGTCTCTAGTGCTTGCTGCCACACAAAAAGGTTGTTTGGTACCCAGAGTGCTAAATTCTAGACTCTAGTTGCTCAGTCTCACAGTTAGTTCATTAGAATCTCTATTATTTGGCCTTTTCCTTGGCTTTTTGTTTGCCTCTGGTGCTAGGTTAGGGTGAGGCAGGTGATGGTGTGGTTTGTCTCCATCCCTCCCTGTGATGGAGAGATGTTCTCACCTCAGAAGGGTGATGAAAAACACAACTCTACACATCCTCACCATGCCTCTGGAAGCCTCACAACCCTGGGTGGGAGAAATGCCACACAGCATTCCTGAAAGAGCTGGGGAAATTCTTCTCCTGCCCCAAAACAACAGAAAAGATCTTCAAAAGCTTCTTTAGAAACAGATTACACAAGGCTGGCTTTTTATCATTTGTTCTCCACACAGCTTCTCCCCATGTACACATTATTGTTATTGACAGCAATTCTAAAAGCCTTTAAACAAAAAAAAAAAGAGAAGAAATTAAATAGTGAATCAATAAAGATTAGCTATTTACTGTAGCTTATTACTTTATCATTCCCATAATTACAATAATGGTTGCTGATGGAAATTCTATTTATGTGAATCATTTTATACTTGTTATTTATTATTATTAATGCTACCATTATTATCTCCTTACCCTTCAGTTCACAAGATGTATCTTCTCAGTGAATTTTAATTTCAATATCTTGCTATTATACTGTACATAATCCTATCAAAGACTGTCCTTCATGCAACATTTTCAGTGATATATTATCACAGAGACCATTAATGAATGAGCTTCATATCTCACTAATACTGTTTTAGATACTATTTTTATTAATTTTCCCAGCTGTAATTCTTCACACAGCACCTATGTCTGCCTTCTATTAAAGTTGTGTTTTTGATTTTAACAGGAGGATTTCAAAGGGAGGCATTAACTTTGCCTTTAAAAAATACATTGCAGCTCCAAGATGCTAAATGATGATATTAGAAAGGCTGAGCTTTGTTCTGCCAGCCTTGGGTTTGGTGGTTTGGGTTTTTTTTCTCCTCTTCTAATAAATTCATTTTCCTCTTTTCCCTGGCTTTTGCAAGCAGTTGCCTTTCAATAAACACAATTAATTTTTTACAAATGTTGTTTCTTATGGAATGCCATAAGGATGAGGGGGAGGAAAAAAAAACCTCACACTATATAATCAAAGCAACTGCAGTTATTTCTTCTCAGATAGGAATAATGAAACAAAGATAAATATTTATCAGTCTCTAAGCATATGGGACAAGTGAAAACAAGAACTTAACACTGCTAACTGTAAATTCCTATTGACTAATTCTTCAGATAAATGCCAAATTCATTTAGAAAGGATTGCTGTTATGGCCAGCTTGCTCCTTTTGGTGTGTTTTTCCCTCATTCTGCTGTTTCTTTTCCTCCCTCTGGTGCTTTCCTGCTGATGAAATGCCAGCACACATCCTCTCAATGCTCCTTAGCCCTCACATCCTTGCCACATGATGGCAAGTTGAGAGATGGCATGGCTTTAGAACCTCAGTTTAAGGGCAAAACATCCTTATTGGCATCTTGAGGGCTGATAGGATTCAGTTCTTTAATCTTTATTTACTTATCTATTGAAGCATTAAGAACAACAGTTCCACTTGATGCTCTTAGAGGCCTTCTCCATCCTTAATGCTTCTCTCTGTGTAGAGTCAGTGGCCAACAGGAGATGATCTTTCCAGCTGTAGGATGTACAGAAACTGTAAATAAATCTGAGGATTATTAACTATAGATGTGCTGTGCAGTGGAGATGAATAGCTGAAGAGTGATGCATTGTTACCCTACCATCAAGCTGTGATGGATTGAGGGGAGAAGGTGCCACCCTGCATAAACAAAACATAGGCTGCTTACTGCAGCTAGACATCATCTATCTTGGGAGTGGAATGTAGTGTATTTATTCATTATTTCTTTATTTATTGTATTTATTTACCTCATTTTTTAGGGGAGCACACTGCTCTCACGATGTTCAAACTCTACAACCAAGGGTGACTAGATGGTGTGGCAATGCTGCAGGGAATTATATGCATAACAATATATAAAGGTGAAAAATGTGGATATAGAGATCCTTAAAAAGATTGTGGACAACAAGCCCTTCAGGGACATGGTGTCATTTTGGGGGTTATCCTGGAGCTAGACTCCATGACCCTGGTGGCTCCCTTCCAACTCAAGGCATTACCTTCACCAACCAAAGCTTTTTTGCTGCAGTGAGGATCTGAACACACCTGAGAATGAACAATTCTTTGCCTGTTTGAGCAATCTCCTAGCTAGGTGAGCTCCATCCTTCTAACAGCTGACTTTTTCCAAGGGGCACTTCTGCAGCCTCACAGCTTTAAATGTTTCTATTGATTTTCATGTCTGGATTTATTGTGCAGATATAAACATCAGAGCAGAGGAGCTCATCTGCTACCTTTAGGCAAAGCAAAGGGATTCACAAAAGCCAGAGGGGTTTGCTTTAGCCAACAGAGGAGAGGAAAGGTGCACACTGATGTGGTACTTAAGCAGGTGCCTAAATATAAATGTAAACAGCACAACTGCTTGAGTCCTGGAGGAGCTGAAGCTTTCATTTAGCTTATTTTGGAATCTATTTTTCCCAGTATTTACCATTTGCCCAGGCATTTCTCAAGGATTTTTACCTTCTCCTGGCAGTATATGCATCTCTAGCCTTGGTGCCTCACTCTGCCCAATTGAGCTGATGAGATCAGGGCACAGCATCTTCATTAAGACAGGGACTTGGCACAGCTTTGAAATCTAGGGTTTCACCTCAGGAAGCTGTAGAAAAATCAACTCTATAGATGTTAACAGGGTTAAACATTCTTAAAGCTAAGCATATGCTTACATGTCTTGCTGGAGCAGGGCCAAGGGTAGCAGTTCAGCTAAACATTGAAGGGCATGCTCGCATCCCTTTGATGTTCAGGGGATTTCAGCTTGAAGATTTACATACATGCTACAGAGATTTGCTGAATAAAGATACAGAGATGATTTGAGGCCTCAGAACTGGTTTAAATATTCACTCTGGACCCACAGCCAGCAGATCTGGGGGAATCTGAGGCCCTAGTGATGGTTGGAAGCTTCACATTTTCGTTCTCTCTAAGTGATCACTGTGGTTGTGGGTGGAAGAAACCTCAGGGTGCCTGCCTCTGGGCCCTCAGGGTGCCTGCCCCTGGGTCCTAGAGAGCAGGGGATGGGAGGTGTTATGACTTGGCTGGGGCTCTGTCTCCATGGCACCTGATGGGAGGATGTTGGCTCTGTTATCTGGACTAGGACCCTGCAGATCTGTGCTCCAGAGTGGGCTCCAAGAACATAATTTCACATGCAGGCTGGCAGTATCATGTGGTGGGAAGGTCCAGGATGGTTCCTCTGGTTCCTCCAGCTTCCATTTCTGAAGAGGGAGGACTGGTGTCCTGCTCTTTTATATAGATATAAATCTGTATATATATATATACACATACATACCAAACCAATAGCACACCCAAACCCCTCGATGGCAACTTCTTCCCTATCCCCACTGATGCTGTGGCACAAGGACTCACCAGCAGATGGGAATCAGACTCAGGAGCTGGATCCTGGACTCAGGAACTCTTGGCTGGAGCTGGAAGGCAGAACAGAGAGAGTCCTGCAGCACAGAGCTGAGCTGCTGAGCATCACCAGCAGAGTTCCCACTGCAGCAGCCCAGATGGCTCAGGAGCTCAACCTGCAGGGAAGGGAGAGACCCAAACCTCTGCTTGTATGGATTAGCTGTTAGTTAGGTGCTAACTAGCTTCATGAAGCACCTGCCTTGCTTGGCTCTTAGACTTGATGGAAAGACCCCCAGGGCCAAGCTTGGTGTCAGAGTCTCAGGGACTGAACATGATGGATATGACATGGAATAGCTTGTTGTGGCTCAAACAGGACAGGAGTTGGGCTTGATGATCTTTATGGATCCCTTCACCAAAAGACCAAATCACACAGAATCACAGCATCACTAAGGTTGGAAGAGACCTCTAAGGTCATCAAATCGAACCATATCCATATCCCTTTATATCTTGATCCTGTTGCTATGAAAGGCAACAAACTCCCCATTACCCTGTGCAGGGCTCGAGCTTTTGAAGCAATATTTGTTCCTGTATCTGAGAGGAGAGTGTCCTCTGTGTCAGGCCTGCTCAGCTCCACTGTGCTTTCTAACTCCAGCTCTTCTCCTTCTCATCTGGCACTGCGTGAAATTCAATTGTGCCTGCTGCTCCAGCAGGGCTTCCCTGATGTGCCCTTCCCTGGAAATTAATGCCTTTCTAATCACACCCATTTGGAGATTAAAGAGCCATTTGAGGAAGCACAATGGGCTCAGCTAACTTCTGGCTCTAAAGCCACATTCTTACCTTAAGTACAAATATTTTATGTTGTCTTTCCTCCTGTCAGTGGCTTTTAATGTGTCTGGAAAATGACTTGCTCCACGAGTTGCAAACTCCTATTTGTTTTCAGTTAGCTCCCCTTGTATATCCCTCAGGAGCAGAATTACAGTCATGGAAGCTGATGCAGTGAATTTGGTGGTTTATAAGCAGGAAATGCTGAGATTTTGGGGCATGTGCAGCCTTTCATGTACAAAGTTCTCATTTTAATCTACCTCAGGCTACTGGCTTTACGATTTACAGTTAATTAGGATTCTGATTTGGGTTGGAAAATTCCAATACCTATATGCTTTTCTACATGCATTTCAGATCCTGCTGGCTGAAAGAAAATAACTGTGACTGTAGTCAATAAATGAATGTGTACCACAGGGGAGCAGCCCCTTCCCCCTCCCAACCCTCCTCTTGACAACCTGTAAGAAAATCCTCCTGCCTTCCCAGTTCACAGCAATATCATCCTGACATCACTTGCTGATAGCTGCAAGATTTCCTTGCCTATCACTTAACAAAATCCCAATACCATTGCCTGACTCTTTAACAAAGTCTCCAAATCCCTGATGGATCCCATATTTGCTCTGCCTCTATTTCATGCTTCAATTGAACTCTTTAGATAACTGCCTTGTAATCTGCACATGGAGATGGCACTTTGATTAGCAGCAGCCTGCTCGGCACTGGGCTGGGCCAGGGCAAAGGGAGGCAGCTCAGCCCTGGCTCTGCTCCACACACACGTGCAGCAACACGCAACAAACAACAACATGCAGCATGACACTAGTACTATAGTATAGACAATATATATTATAGTATGTATTTATATATAATACATAAATTATAATAATAATATATAATTATAATATAATTATAATATATAAAATTATAAGCTAAGGACAAGAGAATGAGTACAAATAGCTCCTTTCCCCCCTTATTGAATATAATAGATAATCTTGTGCTTAGTACAAATAAACTGAATAGATTTAATGCTATCAAATCAAGAGCATTCATGCTAGGTAAAAAGAGAGGGATATGTCCTGTTCTCCCAGAGGAAGGATCACTCTTCTTCAGAAAAAGATCCTATTATGGCCCAAATCTATGCATCTAGAGACTAACAAACGTGGTTATGATACAAAGAAATCGTCTGCACTTACAACTGGAAACTGCTTGGGTTTCATATATTACAGCAGCCCTACAATAAGTGTTGTGCACATTGGCCTCTGGACTCAGGGGGGAAAAACAACAGCCATGATGATTACTGCTTCCCACATAGGAATTTTTCAGTCAGGATAGTGTCAGTACTTACACATAAGTGCAATCAGTAGCAATTCAGGAAATCAAAAGACCAAGAAACTCATGCAGCTAAGGATGAGAATGGTCTGCCTGAAACCTAGCTTCTGTGA
>VWZO01000794.1:166277-180213 GCA_013396975.1 Bucco capensis
GATATAAATATATATCAATATCTTTTCTATCAATACTAATATATTAATATAAATATATATCAATATCTTTTCTAGCCATACCAATATATTGATATAACTATATATCTCGATATCAATATCTTTTCTGTCAATACCAATATATCGATATAAATATATATCAATATCTTTTCTGTCAATACCAATATATCGATATAAATATATATCAATATCTTTTCTGTCAATACCAATATATCGATATAAATATATATCAATATCTTTTCTGTCAATACCAATATATCGATATAAATATATATCAATATCTTTTCTGTCAATACCAATATATCGATATAAATATATATCAATATCTTTTCTGTCAATACCAATATATCGATATAAATATATATCAATATCTTTTCTATCAATATCAATATATTGATATTGATAGAAAAGATATTGATATATATTTATATCGATATATTTGTATTGACATTGATATATGTATTTATATCAATATATTGATATAAATATATATCAATATCTTTTCTATCCATGCCATTATATCGATATAAATATATATCAATATCTTTTCTATCCATGCCATTATATCGATATAAATATATATCAATATCTTTTCTATCCATGCCATTATATCGATATAAATATATATCAATATCTTTTCTATCCATGCCATTATATCGATATAAATATATATCAATATCTTTTCTATCCATGCCATTATATCGATATAAATATATATCAATATCTTTTCTATCAATATCAATATATTGATATTGATAGAAAAGATATTGATATATATTTGTACCGATATGTTGGTATTGATATTGATATATGTATTTATATCCATATATTAGTATTGATAGAAGAGATATTGATATATATTTATATCAATATATTGGTATGGCTAGAAAAGGTATTGATATATATTTATATCAATGCATTTGTATGGATAGAAAAGATATTTATATATATTTATATCAATATAATGGCATGGATAGAAAAGATATTGATATATGTATTTATATCAATATATTGTATTGATATCGATATATGTATTTATATCAATATATTGGTATTGATAGAAAAGATATTGATATTGAGATATATATTTATATCAATATATTGGTATTGATAGAAAAGATATTGATATATATTTATATCGATATATTGGTATTGATAGAAAAGATATTGATATATATTTGTATCGATATGTTGGTATTGATATGGATATATGTATTTATATCCATATATTAGTATTGATAGAAGAGATATTGATATATATTTATATCAATATATTGGTATTAATAGAAAAGATATTGCTATTAATAGAAAATATATTGATATTGATGTATATATGTTTATATGAATATCCTCTGCAGTACAGAGCTGAGCTGGAGCCATCTCCTACCCTGACATTATCTTGCTATATTAGTAAGCCAAGAGAACACCTAGGATGAGAAGCCTGTTCAAAGCCAAGGAAACAAAACACATGGAGCAAGTTGAAGCTCCTTTTGCAGGTCAATTCTGCTTGAATAAAAGGTGCTTTAGGAAAAAATCCGCAGGGAAAACCCCAAAGTCACAATGGGAAAAAGAAAGGGAAAGGGGAAGCACTCCTGTTGAAAACGAAGCTGGCAGCCAGGCATTCCATCCCTGCCTCAGCCACGGATGCATGGTGTGTTGGCAAGCACATCATTTACTCCATGTGGGCTAAGTCTTGTTCTAGGCAATGTATAGATGTCTAAAAGCAATCCTAATGGAGGTGTGTGCAAGTGGAGCATGTTCCAAAAGCCAGATTGCCTTCATTTTGGACCTTGCACCCTGAACTCGCTGTTGTTCAGTATCCAGAGTGAAGATTAACTCTTCATTGCCTCAGCTTCCTCTGAAAGTTCACTAGTAAAAGATGCTGCAAGCCTGCACTCCCCAAAGAGACACTGAGCCCAACTGCCACCAGCCCACAGGCACTGAACTGAGCCACTAAACAATTGCTTTGAAGGCACAATGCTTTGTCTCATTGTGATCCTTCCTCCCTCTATATAATTATTGCTACCCAAGTGTTTCTTCTAGACTAAAACCTGTGTGGAAATCTGCTTTGCCTAAACTGCTGTCCCTTAGCCATTTAAAAACCCCATTGAGTAGGGGATGTTTGGAGTCTTGGAGCTCATCTCCTTTAAACTGGCACAAAATAGCTCATTAATTTCCTCTCATTCCCTCAGCAATAGCTGCTTACCTCATGTATTTTGTGTGGAGCAGAATGTCACCAACAACTTGGCACAGAACTAGGAGAAGAACATTTGTCACCAGCTGAGAGCTAAGCATCCACAACCCAAACCTGAGCATGGCTAATGGATAGGAAAGGAATCCAATGAACAGCTTTGGGTTAACAGTTGAGCTCCTCTCAAGTTACCTTTGCAGTCATGGTCCCATCTGGATGAAAGAGGAGGAAAATTGGAGAGCAATTCCCAAATCAGGAAAGGCTGAAGTGTCTTATCCTCTTTCCTCTGTTGGAAAGCTGTGTAACAAATGCATTTTCCAAGACAATGCAGGGAGCAATCCTCTGTCCTCCCTTATCAGTTCCATCTCTGACAATGTCCCCTTCTAGGCTAGGTCTCTTTCCACACCAATTACTAACTGGCAAGGGAGTTTTCCTTTTTCCCTTCTTTTCTTTTTTTTCCACACCAACATCCTAAAATGCAATAAAAAGGATTACTGCTCCACACATGCTTTTTAACTGTAAAAAGAGCTCAAAGAGACAAAGTGTCCAGTGCTTTATTTCAGTGCAATTTGCAGAGGTTGTTATTGCAATCATCATTATTCCTGGCATCTGATGATTCAATGTTTTCACATCCCTCTTTAATTAAGAAATTACTCAGAGCAGAGCACACAGGAACCAAGTATCTGTTGGTTTCTCTGGAACAGATTTGCTTCTGAACTCTGATTTATTCAGGAGGAATTTAAGCTTGGACCACTGAGCTGAATGGATTACAAAGCACATCTCTCTTTCTGCCTCAGTTTCCCCTGGTGGGCTTTAGAGCTCAGCCATGCTGCAGGACAAACCCCCATGGTGTCACTTTGGGGTTGTGCTGGGAATAGGCAGGAGTTGGACTGGATGATCTCCAGGGCATCCTAGGATGTTCTGTAGACAGGACTGCAGTAGGACTTCCACCACCATGAGCTTCATTGCCTGAGAACCAAACAAGCAACAGAAAGATAGAATGATGCCAAACAGCTGCAATCCCAGCAGGGAGAGTGGGAATTGTGGATGAGGGAAGAGTGCAGGCTATATCCACCAGAGATAAAACCAGGAGGCAAAAAGATGCTGCCTTTCCTTTCCCTGCCCTGGGTGCTATCTTGCTTGCAGAATAGCCTTGCTGCAAGAGAAAAGGGATTTACTGCTTACACAAGGAGAAAAAGAAATGAGAATGAAGAAGAAGTGAACTAACATCATATTGACTCTTGCAGCACATGCCTTGAGCAGAGCTTGGGCTTTGCCTTTGCCTCAATTCTCTTAGCTAACAGCAGGAAGCAGAGAAGGTTCCTATTTACCTCAATTAGTGAGCAGAAAAGATGAGTAAAGCTTTGTGGAGCTTTCAACCTGCCTTTTGATTCAGCTGTTCCCTTGGCATGGGACTAGGCTTGAACACATAGGAAATCTAATGAGAACCTTGCTTCCTCCTGGTATTCCAACTGGAAAGAGCAGAAGGGGAAAAAAATTGCTTTTATCACTTTATTCCCAAAGAGACATCATCTGAGGAAGCTTGTTGCTCAGTTCCTCCCAGCCTTGCCTGAGTGCAGGAATAGGTGGAGAGATGCTGGAGGAGATGCTTTTGGTGGGCTTCAGCTGCCCTGAGGGCTCCTCTGGAGGAGGAGGTGAGGCTCCTGAGAAAGAACCTGAATGCACAGCTAACAGACATCAGACCAAGGGAAAGAAGCCTCAGGAGCCAAGGTCTCCTGGAGTCAACTTCCAGCAGAGAGAGAGTGTTAAAGGCTGCTTTGTCTGATAAATAGGACAGATCATTTTATCAAAAGCTCTCATAACTAGAAATTGCCTGCTTGGTCTCTTCCCATGGTGGGGATGCCACATGTGAGCTCCACAGAAAGGTTAGCTTCTCACCTTCTCCATCCCAAAGCTGGAGGCTGTCCCACTGCATTGCCTATCAAAGCCTGGCTGGGCAGCTAAAATGCTGGAGGTGCTTAGGCTGGAAACTCCATGGCCAGCAGTGTCTGCTCTGCTGTAGCTCATCTGCAGCATCAGATGGCTCCAGAGGGACCTGGCAGTGTGCCTATTTGGCCAGGGAAGGGTTTCTGTTATGGAATCACTCTGCTGGAGTGAGTTCCCCTCGTATTTCATCACCAGGCTGGAGAAGAGGATTCTTCAGGGTGGCTCCAGGGCACAGAGCTTTGGCAAAGCAGAAAGAGGAGGGAAACACATGGCAGTGCTATCTGCTCTGGCCATTGCCCATCAGTGTGTAGGTTCAGGGCTGTCCATGTTCAACCCTTTGTAGCAGGCAAGATGCCTCTGAGTCAGACAGAGTGGGACAGAAAGGCTGTGTGATTATTTTATCTTGCCCTCCTCATGAGGTCCTGCTTTTCAAACATCTCTTGCTAACACAACTGCCAGAAAAACAACCTTCTAGAGAAACAGCTTGCACAGCTAAAGCTTCCCAAAGAGCATCCCTCTTGGAGCATGCCCTCAGCCTGCCCGAGCAGCGTAGCCCAGTCCCCAGAGCAAACTGAGCTCTCAAGCTGCTCAGATGTCTTAACTTTTGAAAAGGTGATTAGAAGCAACTAAATAAATGCTCAACTTGGACATCTACCAAATGCCCTGCAATCAAGTTCTTCCCTTTCCCAGCCAATTCCATCCCTGGGATGGAAATGCTGGGATTAGCCCTCCGAGTGGCATGTGCATGCAGCCAGAGGAAGAGTTCACATCATGGTTTGTAAGGCACAGCCAATTTATTCTGTGAGGTAGAGAAAGGGCTTTTAAAGGTCTTACTCCACTTGTGGAATGAATTTCTTATCATCTCTAAATTCTGTGTAAGACGTTTGTGTTTTCTTTTTCCAGGATGTGGTTTGTTTTTCTCTGAGAAGGGAGAGAGAGAAGCTAAACATTTCCACTCCTCTATCATAGAAAAATCCTCTGATTTCAACAAGATCACACCCTGAGTGCTTAGTGAGGACTGGAAACACCAAAAGGTAAACTGAAAGACCATTTGATTCCAGCAAAGCTTTGCTAACCAGCAGATGAGGACAAGAATCCTGCAGCCAAAGAAGAGCCAAAGAATAATGGCAATTTTTAGAGGAAAGTCAGAGTCATTGGGGGGGGGGGAGAAAAACTTGAAGTAAATACACAAAATGTTCTAAATCATCTTAAAAAAAACCAACCCAACACCCCAACCACTCAGAAACTCTTGTGTGTGTGTTCCTGATCACATTTCCTCTGCTGAAGCTTTAAATGGTTTGAATTAGGTTTGCTCTGAGGAGCTAATGGAACACAGCAAAAGGCATGCTTAGGGGTGGGTTTGGGGGGGGTTTTTTGGCAAGAAAAAGTGAAACAGATCATCTGATAAACCAGCATCCAACTCCTTCCAAGGACAGCTTAGAGGGATTCAGGAACAGCAGCCCAAAACACCATGATGTCATGCAGAGGTTTCCGTTGGCTCCAGGAGGATTCCAGCTGGCCTCACAAGGGCTGATGCTGCCAGGGAAGCTTCTTGAGCTGCTCTGTGTCCCAGGGAGCTGCAGCTCCTCACTTTGGCCACAAAGGGAGGCTCTGGGTTGTGCCCAAGGAGCCATTCCCAAGGGTGGGGATGGGGGAAGCACTCAGGGCAGGCTCTGGACATAACGGTGGCAATTGCTAGAAGGCAATTTGTTGCTTGTGGTGTCAAGGGAAGGCTGAGTCCTGCAGCTCCAGCCTATTTGTAAGTAATTAAACGAAGTCATTACACATTTCATAACCATTAGGAGACAAAGTCTGTTCTTTAGGCTGTGAGAGGACTCACCATCCTTTTCCTCTTTCAAGTAGCTGTATATTTCATTCTATTTCCCCCTCTTTTTAAGCCAGCACTATCAAAAATGCCACATTCTCCTGCAGGCCAGCAAGGGAAATAATTCTGGCACGTGATTTTCACCATTTTTAAATGGTAAAGTGGTTATTTGGGAGAGAAAAGGTGAAATGGTTATTTGGGCGATAAGGCCACACCAGTAATTGTTCTCACTCTGATTTTCTGGTTACCTACTCATGTTTAGGATATTCCCTAGCAAAATATTCCAGTTCAGCCTTCTCTGGCTGAGGAGGCATGGCTACAACCTGTGAGCTCACTGCTAAATTTAGGCATGCAGCTGGGTTTGCCATGGGCAAGGAGCTGGTAGCAGATGGCAAAGCCATCGAGTGATGACGTGGCCTTGGCAGCTGGGGACTTCATCTCCTTCCAACTGGATGTGACACCAGGATCTGTCTGGCATGAGAATTCCAGCCTTTAGGACATTACAGTCAGTGCAGAACACAGCAGGAAGGCTTTTTCCCCATCCCAAGGGATGCTTTGGGTGGCAGTTTGTCTCCTCACTGCCACCCTGAGGAGTGAAGCAGGTTCAGGATGCTGCTGCTCTGCCAGCTCTGAGGGTAGCACTCCTCAAACACACTGTCTGTATTTCAGGCTCTCAACCACCTGCAGACACTGCCCTTCCTCAGCTCTCTGTGCTCATAGAAGTGATGTAAGTGCTGCTAGGAAAACAAGGCAGTTTGGGTTTGGGGTGCAGAAGCCTTCTCCATTGTTCCCTCAGCAAGTTTGCAGATGATCCCAAGCTTGGAGCAGTGGCTGGCACACCAGGAGCTGTGCTGCCATCCAGAGTGACCTGGACAGGCTAGAGACATGGGCAGGGAGAGAATTAATGACATTTAACAAGGGGAAGTGTAAAGTACTGCATGTGGGAAAGAACAAGCCCATGGATCAGTCCAGACTGGGAACTGATGTGTTGGAGAAGAGCCCTGGGGAAAAAGCTCTGGGAGTGCTGGTGGCTAGGAGGATGCCCATGAGGCAGCAATGTGCCCTTGTGGCCAAGAGGCCAATGGCATCCTAGGATGCATGAAGAGGAGCGTGGCCAGCAGAGCCAGAGAGGTTCTTCTCCCCTCTCCTGTGCCCTGGGGAGGCCTCCCCTGGAATGCTGTGTCCAGTTGTGGGCCCCTCAGCTCCAGAAGGCTAGGGAGCTGCTGGAGAGAGTCCAGCCCAGGGCCAGCAAGATCCTGAAAGGAGTGGAGCATGTGCCCTAGGAGGACAGGCTGAGAGAGCTGGGTCTCTGCAGCCTGGACAAGAGGAGACTGAGAGGAGACCTCAGCAATGCTTAGAAATATGGGAAGGGTGAGTGTGAGGAGGAGAGAGCCAGGCTCTGCTCCATGGCATCCAATGGTAGGACAAGAGGGAATGGGAGCAAGTTGGAGCACAGGAGGTTTAGTATTAAGCTGAGGAGGAACTTGTTTGCAGTTCAGGTGCCAGAGCACTGGCCCAGGCTGCCCAGGAGCCTGTGGAGTCTCCTTGTCTGGAGCCATTGCAGAGCTGCCTGGACACATTGCTGTGTGAGCTGCTCTAGGTGCTCCTGCTCTGGCAGGGGGGTTGCACTAGATGATCTCTCTAGGGCCCTGCCAAGCCCTGACATCCTGGGATACTGGGATTCTCTGCGCTGGTCAGCAGAACCACACTGAATCTCTCCATTCCCCTCTCAGAAGTTCAGCTGCAGAAGCCCTGCCGTGAAATCCACAGCCACTCACCTCACAACATAGCTCACCTTGCCTCTTGCATGCCAGGGAAATCTGTGGAGACTGTGCCATTAAAACCCCTGCTCTCTAGGCTGGAGTTTGACTCTAATGTCCCCTACCATGCAAACAGCTTCTACAAGACCATAAACTTGCTATAAACTCTAGGGTTTCCATAAAAACCAATCAACTCCTTGCCAATAAACTTCTCCTCTGCCTTCAGCTGAACATTGCAGCTCTGTGAGCAGTTTTGGGCACCCAATGGTAGTGCTGAGCACAAATAAAGTGAGGGGCATCACTCAGAGAGCTTTCATTTCCTTCCCAATGCCTTGGCATTTCTTTTTCCACTCAGTGGCTAGAATGAGTTCTTTCCCTCATGGGTTTTTAGAGCCAAAGCTTCCAACTGGAGGCTGTCCCTGGCACAAAGCATCCCTGCACTTTTTTTCTACCTGGCTTATCAAGTCATTAGAAAGAACTCTGTTTCAGTGAGTGCCTCTTATTTGATCATGGATCTTATTCTGTCCCAGCTCAGGCTATTTTCTGAAGGCATATTTGCCATGGGCTGAGGAATTTCAAGACTGTGGCCTGACATAAAAATAGAGATTGAATGGCATTACAGAACATTACTTCTTGTCTGGGTTATTACAGCAAGGTGTGGGGATTTAGCTGAAGGACTCCTATTAGCAGCAGGAAAAGCCTGGTGGCTAAATGCTTCTGCAAGGATTAGGAAGTTTGCAGGGGTTTGTGCTTTATTGGAGGGGCTGTTGGGCAGAATCACAGCAAAACTCTCTTTTTTCTACAGTCTACACATGATAGAGGCAGCACTAGAGGGAATTGCCTCCCTTCTTCCTGATGGAGAGCATCCATGATGCAGTAACCACTTGGAGCCAGAAGATATTCACCTCTTTAATGATTCAAGCCCACCTAAAAGCAGAGAGAAGCTCAAGATGGAGAAGCTTCTCCCTAGGACTCTGGTGTGATAGAAAGGCCCTGAGATGCCACTCCATCCAGTTAAAAGCAATTTTCTGGTAAAGAATGGGAGCGAATGCTCTTCCTCCATGTGAATCTCCACATTCCCCTGAAGGGGACAGGAGGGGCTGGAGGCAGAGGGAGAGGGAAGCTGGTCATCCTCTGCTTGTGATAAGGGCTGTCAGAGATGTAATTTTGGTGAAGGAGAAGCTCAGAATCCTGTGAACTGTGAAAGGAAGAGGAGAAAATCCAGGTCTTGATCAGAGAAGCAGAAAGGAAGATGAAGCAGGGCTGGAGAGGTGATGGATGTGGCATGGGAAGCAATGCAGAAGAATTCACAGTCACTTTCAGGGGGCCCAGGGAGCAGCCCACGGAGCTGAGGCAAGGCCTGTGGCTGTGTGGAGATGGAGAATCCTCATGCTGAAGCTAGAGGATTAAGCTTACTTAGGGAAGTACACATGAAGGGTCTGCAGGTGAGGAGAAGGTCTAAGAGCAGAGCTCCTCAGCTGCTTTGCTCTTCTCAGTGCCTTGATGCTTTCAGTGGGACAAACACAAGTGCAGCAAAGGTGTCCCAAAGCTTCCAATTCAAAGCAAGCCAAGCCAACAGTTAGGCATTGGCCTAGCTCAGCCAGAAATTAGGAGCTGAAGAGCAGGAGATGCTGCTGATGCTTCAGAATGACTATGGGCCAGTAAAGGTGAAAAAACCCACCCAAATCCTGCAGTATTTCAGCAACTGTAGTGACTTCAAGAGTGAGAGTACCCACTGGCAACAGCTCATTGCACTGAAGAGAGGAAAAACCAAGCTGTCTCCTCTCTCCTCCTGCTCCTGAGCGTGAGCTCCAGAGGGTCCCCTCCTAGATGATATCCTAGAGGTGAAGCTTTGCCAGGCTTTTATTACTCCCTGCTTTGCATCCCTTCCATGGCTTCCAGCCATCTCCCAGCCTAAGGAGGCAGGGCAGCTTTTGCAGTCGTGCTGGAGGAATGCTGTCATCCTTGGGGATGCTGTTCCTCCTTCCCCAGCAGGAACCACGCTGGGCAGCAAGCCAGAGCCTCCAGAGCTCTGCCCTGCACGTCACAGCTGCTCAGGCCAAGAGGATGCTGCTGGACTTCCTAAGGCTGAGCCACTCTCCTCTGCTTTGGAAACAATGGCCAGAGCTGCTGCCACTTGCCTTCTTTCCAGGTGAGTGCTCCAGGAAGGCTTTTCTCCATGAGTGAAGCCATGCTTTGAGCTAGCAGCACACACACACACAGCAGGATTTCTCCATCCAGCAACAGCAAAAAGCATCTCAGCTCCTGAGGCTTTCTAGCTGTTCATAGCAATGTCCCTAAATCTATCACATTGGGTTTATCTAGCTCCCAAACACAGGGAGCAGAATCCTCTACTGGCAGCATCAGGGGTGCAATAAATTCCATCACAGCTGGATTGCATCCAGGATCTGTGCTAAAAATTGGTGTATAGCTGCTTTTCTATTTTATTATATTCTATTCTTCTTCTTCTTTCTCCTTCTTTCTTCTTCTTCTTCTCCTTCTTTCTTCTTCTTCATTCCTTCTTCCTCTTCTTCTTTCTTCTTCTTCTTCTTATTATTATCATAATAATTGTTATTATTTGGTAAAAGCCACACCCCAATTAATTAAACATTAAGCAACTCCATCATTCAAGTGAAAAAACATCAGCAAAACATTTTGCCACTTCCCCCAGGGCCAAACTTTGCCCTTTTGAGACATGCAGACATTCCTTCAGATTCCCAAGTGGTATAGGAAGGGCTGGAGGAAAGCATGAATTCCTCTGCAAGGAAACCTTTTCATCCTCCTAAAACCAGTTTTTGCCCTCCCAGTGCTAATGAAATGAAGTTGTTTCTGATTACAACACGAGGGAGTGCAGCAGTGATGCTCAGGACACTGAAATGTGCTGGATCAGAGCTCTCCTTCCTTCCACCTGTGCAGCAGATGATGCCCTGGGCTGCCTACAGCAAGGTGTTGGGATGAAAAGCTCTTCATTTTCCCACTCCCTTCCAAAGCTGAGATGCTTTCCTAGAGGAAGTTTTGACATATGAATTTCTGTGGAAAACATTGGTGTTTAATGGCACAAAATGTAAGAAACAGCTACGAGCTGTAGAAGAAACTCAGCCTCTTAGCTTGCTTTCCTTCATCCTGGAGAAGTCTACCTGAAACACCTGGAAGTGTTGTCCTTATTACTGTCCTGTATGCACACTTGACTACATTCCTACCTCCCTGTTTCTCAAACATCCCTCTTTTTCCTGATTTTTGCCTTGAAAGCACAAAGCAGGAGTGCTACAAGCCTTTCTCACTCCAGGAGCATCAGCCACCAGCTCACTTCTGGCCCCAGCTCAGCTCTGCAAGCTCCAGGATAATTCCTGCTCTTTAAATGCTTTGTCACCCTGGGGACTTTGAGCCTGACCTTGCAACCCTGACACTTCCAAGTAGTCCTTGTTGTCCTCATAGAAGGAAGAGTTAACTGCTCCTGTGTGTAGAGGTTGCAAGGTGAGTCCCTTTGCCTATCATTAGCCCAAGTATAGTAAGTGTTTTGCTGAAGCTCTTGGGTTATCTCTTAACCAAACCCACCCAGATAACTCCATGGAAAATTCTGGAGAGGGGTAAGGGGGAGGAAAAAAGCATTAATATTGCATTTTGAAAGCAGGCAAAGGTCATCTGAATGTTGCCCAAGATTTGGGATGGAGTAATGTGCTTTTGGAAGCAGTGGCTGTGGCTTTTTTTTTTTCTGGCAGAGCCCTGTTTATTGTTCAAGTGCAATTTTTCACAGTTCATCAGGTGGTCAGCTGCAGGTAGGGGAAAGCTGTGCCCTGCCAAAGCCCACAGCACTCAAAGCCCTCCAGCTGCTTCAAGAATGAAAGACAAACCTTGCCAGCAAAGTGCTTGCCAGCTGCTGGACGAACTCCCTCACTAGGCTTGGACCAAAGCTGAAACTCAGCTCTTGTTTAAAAACCCAACCAAACAGCAAAAAAAAGCTTACTAGTGACTCTTTTCTAAAGAAAATTGCCCAAATATTTTGATTCTGTTGCTTGCAAGTAACTGTTTGGCTAGCACTTCATTCATCTGGTGATTATTTTTACTGCAAAGAAGATGCTGTCATTTCTCCAGCTCTTTCTCTTCGTGCCTAACCTCCTTTCCTTTGGCCAGAGCAGAGCTTTTAGGCAGATTCTCCAGTGAGGTCAATGGAAAAATGCTGCTTAGAAAGCTCTGGCTGATTTTCAGTCCTTTACAAGCAGGGAGAGTCGATGAATCACAGGATTGAAACTGCACTTGGGCAATAAAGACCCCAAATGCTGCTTGCAGGAGCATCAGCTTCATTGGGACAAGCCCTGCAGGGACAACATTGCTTAGCTGCCACTGCTTGCAATGATCTTCACATAGCCTAACCCAACCTTCTGTAAGGTGGAAAAAACCACTTTTTTCCCTGATATTGGGGCTTTTGTCTGCTTCCAATAATCTGAAGTACATCTTTGCCATAAATGCCTGAAGACACCCTGACACTTGCACTGATGTTCAAAATGTGCTCAACTCCTCTATGAAGTGATGCCCAAGAGTAACCATAATTAAAAGAAGCAGGTGCCTTCATTGTTTCCATCAGTTTCAGAGAATCAACAGGACAATAAATGATTTTCTTCTTCTCAAGCAATGTGAATAAGTATTTTAATCCAGATATGATTGAAATTTGGATGAACTTAGCAGCAGGTTAGTGAATAACACATCACTCCAACAACCAAACTCTCTGCTTCCAGTGAAATCACAAAGCCTGAGCACACTCTTTACATCCTCAGGGGGAAAAAAGAGAAGACATTTAGTGTCTATTATTGCCAGGGATAAACTCTCTATACTTTGAAATACTCTTTTCTCTAAATCAAGCTGTTCCTCTCCCCTCCTCGCCTCCCAAAAAAGAAGTGTAAAGAAGGAAAAAATCTTAACTACAGTTCAATTTGAGTTTTAAATGTAGACTTCAGGCCTCTTGTGCTCAGCCTCCTCAGCCACTGAAGACAGCCAGGACCTGCAAAGCAGAGTCAGCTGTGCAACAGCAAGCAAGTCCTTCCTTAGGGCTGCTCAATTTGCCACCAGCTTAGGAGTGCACAACGTGGGAAGCCTCAGCTGATTCCTGCAGACCACTCGAGTCCTTCCAATCGAAGGAAAAAAACCAGGAGAACCTCAGGAATTCTTCCCCAAGTGAGTAGCCTCGGGGATAAAAGGCTCAGCAGAGGATGCTCAGGGCAGCCTCTAAAGTTTTATCTTAAGAGGCTTTGAGGAACCGAAGCTGCTTATCCCTCAGATCACCCTCGGAGAGAGAGAGAGACCAAACCAAGAGAGGAGCATTCCCGCGGTGGATCCCTCCGGGCTTCTCCCTCTTTCCGCAGAGAGGCTTTGCCAGGGGAGCTGCCTCCCTCCCTCATCCCGCATCCCGCATCCTGAACTTCGGGAGGCTTGCAGAACCCCTGCGGTGGGTACCCTACTCCTGGCTGTGTGGGATGGCACCGAGAGGATCCCTTCGGGATGCTCCAAGCGTGTCCCATTCCCGCCTGCCGCTCCCGTGCCTTTGCCGGGTTAGGGTAACTCCATCCCTGCTCGGAGGGGAGATGTTAAATCCCTGAGGATAGTTGATGTTCCTTGGCAGAGAAACAATAGGACTGGTCTTGCTTTATGTAGCAGCGACAAGGTTTAATATCATTATATTCCATGCGATATTAGGTTTTATTAGTCGCCATTAACAAGATGTTTTTCTCCTCGGATTCTCATTTACTCGTTCAACACCCCAAAAAAAAAAAAAAAGAAGAGGAAAAAAATCATCTATGGAAAAAAGGGGGAAAAACACCTCTTGAAGTGTCAGCTCTATTAAATTAAAGCACTGTTTACCCTTCCTAAGGAAAGCATATGTATCTAAATAGGCATCTTGGACCGTTTGCATAGTAGATTGGAAATTAGCATTTTTGTTCATTTCCCCATGTATGCACAGCGCCTGGCACAGTAATACTCCATGCATATCAGATCAGCCAGCCTCCCTCTTTTTTCTTTTTTTTTTTTTTTTGTGCAATATATTATTTGGCAATCTAAAATTTGTAATTTGCATGAAATTGCTTAATTAAAATACAGTCACTCAGGGTATTAATTTCTCTGTCTGGCAGTCGGACGGGCGAGAGGCGGGCTGCAGAGAATGTGAAATCCTGTCAGATGTAACAGTAAAATATTAACAAAAAG
>VWZO01000794.1:198740-209690 GCA_013396975.1 Bucco capensis
AGCTGGGAGAGGTCACCAGGAGCTGGGAGAGGTCACCAGGAGCTGGGAGAGGTCACCAGGAGCTGGGATAGATCACCAGGAGCTGGGATAGATCAGCAGGCTCAGGTTGGTGCTCTCAGAAAAGGAAGAGGAGGCACCAGAGGTTTACTAATGGCCTGGAGGAACACATGAAGAAGCTTTAGTCTTTCTTCCCCTCTCCTTCAGTCCATACTCTGTATTTTCTCTCAATGGCTTTGGGCTGTGATGTTGCTGAGGACTTTCTGGCTTGTTCTGAGGCCCTTGCAGAGCTGTCCTGTTATCTGAATCACCTCTGGTGTGGCCCAGCTGCCCTCGGAGGCTTCTTCCCCTTCAGCTGCATCCTTTTTCCTCACAAGCATTGAGAGCTTTGGGGAGCTTGGCTGCTCCTTAACCCAGGGGAAAAACAATCTTTTTTTTGCTCAGTATGGTTTATTCCCTCTTCCTGGCTGGCATCTGAAATAAGCTGGAGGAGCCTGTGTTAGTGCCTCCCAAATCTGCATGGGAGTTAAAACAAGACCAAAAAGGGACACAACCCCCCCCCAAGTGCTGCTAGAGATGCCCAGGGCAGGTGGGTCCTGCTAGGGATGCTTCTGTGCTTCCTCAGGCAGATGATTTGGTGGCAGATGACTGAACCCTGAGTGCAGACACATGGCTCCAGGGACATTTGCTCAGTTTATGGGGTGAGGGAAAAAAGCAGAATAGACATTTCAGAACCTATTAGACATTTGTGCAGTGCTGGATGGTACATATACTGTGTGTTTAGCACATGCATTAGCCCTCCAAGTATTCAGGCACGGGTATTTACTTTGGTGATTTATAGAGCAGCTCCAACACAAAGCCCACTCCCAGATGTCAAGAATAAACCTATATTTCACAGCTATTTTTTATAGCCAATCATAAATCTGGTAGATGGTGTGAGCACTGTGAAAGTTAGCTGACCTTGAGCAAGAAGAAAAAGCCCACAGCAAGTCTTCCTAAGTCAGAAAGCATCAAGGTCTGCCTGAAAATGGTTTCTTCTTTGCACTTGGCACCTACACCAAGTTCCTCAATAAAATGAGGCACACTTCACCCCAAAATCTCCAAGCCAAAAGCACTTTCTTTCCCAGTGGATTGGGCAAGCTGTGGGGCTGGCAATGTTTGGAAAGACTTCCTTCTGGTTCTCCAACCCCATCCAATGAAAAGCCCAACAGCAAGAAGAACATCACTAGTGTCTCCAGCAACTTGCACTGCCCCAAAATATCCCACAGGACTCTTCCCTTTGTGCCAGTGACACTTTAAGAAGGCTCTGAAGGTAAAAAAAAAAACCACTTAGGACAACAAGAAACTAATAGATATTAAAGTTGGGAGAAAGCATCACTCAGCCTGCAAAGAACAAAGGATTTGCCTCCAAAAGATCCTAAGCTATCTGCATGGTGGCAATGTGTAATTGCCAAAATTAGAGGCAGAAAACCTTATTACCAAGGAAAATATATATCTGGTAAAAAAAACAACAACAAAAAAAAGCAGCCATCCAAAGGAATATACAACTCTGCACTGGAAAAGCTGTGCTATAAACCCTGAAAATATTCCTCACATCATACAACTTTCACATTCCCTCCTCAGAATTTCCATGAAGAGCAGCACAGGCTTGGAGGCCAAACCTTTACATTCATCTTCCATCAGCTTCAAGAGCTGATGCTTAGCAGTAAAAGTCAGGAGAGTTGCAAGAGTTCAACCTCTGCGAAAAAAAAATGGACCACTTTGAGCAGTTAACCCTGAAAACAGTAAGGCTAGGGAGGGAGGCACTTGAAAGCAGGGCTTTAGGCATTTATATCAGGGGTTTAGCCATTAAAAGCAGGTTTGAAGGCATTTAAAGCAGGTTTGGGGCATTTAAAGCAGGGTTTGGGGCATTTAAAGCAGGTTTGGGGCATTTAAAGCAGGGTTTGGGGCATTTAAAGCAGGTTTGGGGCATTTAAAGCAGGTTTTAGGCATTTAAAGCAGGGTTTGGGGCATTTAAAGCAGGTTTGGGGCATTTAAAGCAGGTTTGGGGCATTTAAAGCAGGTTTTGGGGCATTTAAAGCAGGTTTGCAAGCCTCTAATGGCAAGCATGCAAGCCTAGGTACTCCTGGCAGTTCATGCTTCCCACATCTCACTGCTCAACAATATTAGCTCAGCCCTGAAGCTGTGGTGTGAAGCTAAAATCCTCTCATTCAGCAACAGAAAACTTCCAAGAAACAGGTTTTCCATCAGGACAGGACTTTGCCACCAAGTGTTATGAAACTAAGAAATAAATGAGGGGCATCCTGCCTGCTTTTGGCTCTGGGACACCTCAGAGCATCCTCCTTGAGCAGCTGGAATTGTGTCTCCTTGTTCCCAGCAGAGCAAGTGGCTTTGCATCAGGAAGCCCTTTGGTGCCAAATTACTCCATCATCCCAAGGGCTAGGTAGCACTGAAGATATTCTAGCTTTTACATTTTTTATCACACTGAGGCCATTTTTTCCTTCCTTTTCCACTCATTATTATTAAGCTTTTCCTAGAAAAAATTGGCTTACCAAGAATTTATGAATTAGCAAGTCTATTAGAATGATAAATGGTAATTACTGAGTCATTCATCAGCTTCTTCACCATCTGTCAGGTGATAGAGAAGTGCAGGAATACTTGTGTGGGGAGGAGTTCTCAGCTGGTTGGGATCTTGGCCTGAACTTTGGATATGTGTGCCAAATACTAGGTGGAAAAACCCTAAAAGTATACAAAAAAATGATCCATTCAAATGTACAGGTAATATAATAAAAGGCAAAGCTGGTAGTGACACTTATTAGCATCAGGCAATGATTTAAGCATTTGAGGAGAATAAACATGACTTGGAGCTTTTCTGCAGATGCCAGAAATGGCATCAAGTTGCACCAGGACAGGTTCAGATTGGATATTAGGAGGAATTTCTTCCCCTGGACGATTCTCAGCATCAACTCAGGCTGCCCAGGGTTCTGCTGGAGTCTCCATCTCTGGAGCTATTCCAAAGGCACCTGGATCCATGGTGTGCAAGCTGCTCTAGGTTGTCCTGCTCTGTCTGGCAGGAGAGGTTGGACTAGCTGATGTCCAGAGGTCCTTTGCAAAGGCTGACACTCCCTGGCTCAGCAGCAGGAGCTAAGCTTGCCATTGCCTCCTCCCAGCAGAGGCCCCTCAGGCTGCCTCTGTGTGTCAGCATGTGAAGCTGAGCTTTCCCAGCTGACTCCAGCCTTGGAAGCAGCTGGGGTGGAGATGTGCCAGACAACCTTAACAAATAAATCAGTTACAAGTGAACCAGGGCAGCCCCAAAGCCCAGAGGCAGGGAGGGGGTTTGGCTCCATCCAGTACTAATTAACTGTGAAAAGTTTGGAAGGGCCCAAAATCTTGTTTTTTCTTTTTTTTTTTTTAGTACCAGCTACCTTTTAATACCAAGAAAAAGGCTATAAAATAAGGTAGAAAATACAATTCCAGTAAGTGAAATTAAGCATAGCAGAGTTTGGGAGGAGGGAGAGGGGAAGCCAACCCACAACCAAACCTATTTGAGCTTTGATTTTCTATTTAACTTGATGTGATTCCTCATGTCAGGCAGAGTTTTCCTTATCATAACTCATCTGGCACAACCCAGAGTGATGCAACAGTTTTATAATGCTTATTTCTGGAGGTTTGGTGTTGGGTTTTTTTTTATCCCTTTCCCAATAATTTTTTCCAGACAAAAATGACTTCAGCTTGCAGTTAGACTCTGGCCTAACTAGCCAAGACTTAACTTGCCATTAGGAGTTTTGAATCACTTGGAAAAGTTAGGTTCTCTATATTCTACTTTGGGGTTCAGGTTACAGGAGGGAGGGAATATTCCAGACCATGCACATTTGGAGTTCAGAGCCCTCAAGGGAGAGGAGAAATTGGACTAGAACAGCTTGATTTTGGCTAACTGAAGTAAAATAAACACACTATTCCTTTTCTTAATTTTTTTCCCTAAGCCACTTGAGAGATTGCAGGAGCCTTAAAAACAAGAGATAGTATATTTTAGTGCTATTTGAAAGATTTTCTTCCATGACTTTCTCAGGCACTTCCCTGGGAGTACAATTACCAGCAGGAGCTCCACTGCCTTGCAGCTCCTCAACTTATCCCCAAATCTGTTCTGTGCCACTTTACTCCATTCAACTGATCATTCATTGGAGTTGTCCAGGCTGTTTCAGGGATGAAGTCCATATCAGGCACCTTGAGGTGATTTTATCTCACGAGTTCAGTGCAGCAGAGATGCTGAGGTAGGCAAACTGCTGGCTCAGGGTCTCAGCTGAGAAGGTGACACTAGTGCAGGTGTTAGAGCCCCAAAAAGCACAGTAAAGTGGGGTGGTAACACACATTGAAGGTACAGAGCCTCACCTAACACCACAAGGGAAAGAAACATCTCATTTCCTCCACGAGTCCAGGTGTGCCTCAGTGTCCATGCATCCCTAGCGTGTGTGTGTCTCCAGTGGATATGCTTAAAAATCCACTAAATCCCTTAAATTAAAGCAAAGCAGGTGCTCAGGGAGAGCCAGAGCCAGGCTCTGAGCTTAGCTTTCCTCAGGAAAAGCTAAAAAACCAAGTCAAATTATTAGATGAGATGAAGAATCAGTTTTGGGGACAATATAAGCAAAGTGAAGCCCAGAGGAGATTTTCTTTGTCAGAATTCTTGCAGCAGAAGAATCAGATTTAGCTGGCTTTTAAAAACATTTATCCTCCTTTTTTTTTTTTCCTTCTTTTTCTTGTTCTTTGCCAAAAGGCATCAGGATGTTTTCTAATCAAGGTGGAAATGTGAGGAAGGAGTTGTATTTTAGGCTATCTTCTCCTCCTGCTAAGAGGAGGAGACAATGACAGTGCTGTAAGCATCCATTCAGCTACCTAACAGTGCAGGAAGTGGTGGGGATGACCTATAAACACAAAATTTAGGGGACAAATCAAAAAGGATGGCAGAAATTGCCTGGAAATTCTCCAGGATTATTTTAAAGAGAATTCCTTAAACACCTGTTTGGGGTAGGAAATGGCTTCAAGTTTTACCAGGAGAAGTTCAGATTGGATATTAGGTATTAGCTCTACCTGAGGCTCCCCGGGGATGCCATGGTGCTGCTGGATGGAATGGGCACAGAAGGGACAATGGGAGGGAAGGAAAGAAAGAGGAGGAAGAAATGCTGCTCTGAGTGGGCTAAGGAAACCTCTGGCAACAAGGGAGAGGAGAGGAGAGGAGAGGAGAGGAGAGGAGAGGNAATGGGATGCTGTTTGGAACACCTAAAGCTGGAATGGGAAGCTGTTTGGAACACCTGAAGCTGGAATGGGATGCTGTTTGGAACACCTAAAGCTGGAATGGGAAGCTGTTTGGAACACCTGAAGCTGGAATGGGATGCTGTTTGGAACACCTAAAGCTGGAATGGGAAGCTGTTTGGAACACCTGAAGCTGGAATGGGATGCTGTTTGGAACACCTAAAGCTGGAATGGGAAGCTGTTTGGAACACCTGAAGCTGGAATGGGATGCTGTTTGGAACACCTAAAGCTGGAATGGGAAGCTGTTTGGAACACCTGAAGCTGGAATGGGATGCTGTTTGGAACACCTAAAGCTGGAATGGGAAGCTGTTTGGAACACCTAAAGCTGGGATGGGATGCTGTTTGGAACACCTAAAGCTGGAACGGGAAGCTGTTTGGAACACCTGAAGCTGGAATGGGAAGCTGTTTGGAACACCTGAAGCTGGAATGGGATGCTGTTTGGAACACCTGAAGCTGGGATGGGAAGCTGTTTGGAACAGCTGAAGCTGGAATGGGATGCTGTTTGGAACACCTAAAGCTGGGATGGGAAGCTGTTTGGAACACCTAAAGCTGGAATGGGATGCTGTTTGGAACAGCTCCTGTTTCTGAAGCAAGGGCAAGGTGATGTTGGAGCACATTGGATTCCACTGGAGGAGAGAGGAGCAATCATTTGACAGAGTGGATTTTGCTGATGTTATTAAGATTCAGGTTCTGATTTCCTCCTCTCCTAAACAGCATCCCAAAGACCTGTAGTATCCTCTGTGTTAAGTGCTGGGTTCAAGAGATTCAGGGCAATGACTGGCATCTAGTTCACTTTTATTTCCATTCCAGGGCCACCTCACATCTCTATACATGTTTTGTTGATTCAGAAGAGCACTTGAGATGCTTTACAGTTGATTTTGACAAGTGCTACAATTTGATATGGGCAGATAATTCTTGCTGAGATGATTTCCAAAGTAGAGAAATTATAATTTGGAGTAGATATTACCTTTCTTTATGATCAGAATTTTCATGTAATACACTCTGCACTTCAGCTCCTTAATCACATTTGCCTTTTTTTTTAAACATTACATTCTTTCCATCTCATCTAGTAAAGGATTGCAAATTAAAATATTGTTCTAAATATATCTGGTATTATATATATATATATATATGATTTTTTTTCCACGCTCTATAGACAGCTGATGTAAAAAGCCACTTCAGAAAAAAAAAGTGATGCCTCCTCCTAACCTTCTCTCCAAAAGTCTTTGGCCTGGAATGTAATTAAGCAGGGAGAGAGGAAAGGCTGGAAGGTAGGGCTGATTAATGCCCACCTTGGGTGCATTTCACCTCATGCTTCCAAGCACATCATCTGAGGTGTGGATTAATCAGTGCAAGGCCAAAGTGCCTTAGTGGGATGATAGAAAGGGCATGTGGTAAATAGAAGAAGAAGAAAAAAACAAAAACCAACAAAAACCCCTCAGCTATGGCAACATCTCCTTGTGCTCCAGAGCATCCTGCACGGAGATGGAATCTGGGGACAAAGCATCAGCACTGCCCTGGGGCTGAGTCCTTCTGCCATCCTCTCTCTGCTCGAAGGCATTCGTTCGGTCTTGCACTCTCGCTCTTTCTCTCTCTCTCTCTCTCTCTCTCTCTTTCTTTTTCTCTCTCTCTCTCTTTCTTTCTCTCTCTCTTTCTTTCTTTCTCTCTCTCTTTCTCTCTCTTTTTCTCTCTCTTTCTGTCTCTTTCTCTCNCTGTGTTTATTCTCCTCATGCCCCTGACATTTCTCCATGGGCAGTGTTCCCTGGCATCCTCCTGTGTCCTTTTGAGAAGAGAATTTGCCCTGAAGTCTCTGAGTTTAACCTAGCAGAGTTTCTGGAGAAGGGAGGTTTTTCTCTTTTGTTTTATTTGTTGGGGTTTATTTTTTCTTGCTTGTTCTTGTTTTATTTTTCTCTCAAGAGAAGAGAACATAGCCTAGAGCTTGAAAAATACCCTTGGAAGTGAGAAACTGCTCAGCTGTGGGAGAGAATCCCCAGGGAAGCCAGGAGCCTGGCAAAGGGGAGAGCAGTGTCTGGAGCAGTGATGGAGGGAGCAGAGATGTATGTCCAAAGAAGGAGAAGATGATTAGAGCAGGAGGTGGAATGCTAAAAAGCTCAGCTTCCCATCAAATCCCCCAAAATGGCCCATTCTGCTCCTTGCTAGCACAAGCATCCAGCCTGAGCTCAGTCATCCAGCTAAGGAGAGCAGGGAGCAGCTCCTCCTTCAGCAAAGGATCTGCTGGGCTGAGTTGCCAGCAGGCTCTGCCATCCTCTTCCCTCTACTCCGTGTTGTTCAGGGTACACTTTAGCAGGCACAGATAACTTCAGAAGCATTCAACTCAAATAAGCAGAAACCTGCCAAGTGAGGTAGAGCTTCCCCTTCTGAGAGAGATGCCCATGAATGCCTAGCACAAGCCTCATCACTCCAACTTCTCAGCAATGGATTGTGCCTCAGCAATTTTAGACCAGGAAAAGAGCAAAGAAATTTCCTATTTCCTTTTTAACAAATCTATTTCCTTCTGGTAAATTCCTGAATGCCACTTTCCTGTGCTAAGTGCCCAGTCCACACTCTGTGTTCAGATTTTCTCTCTGCTCAGGGCTCTGCTGGAGGTGGAGAGACTCAGCCACACAAGTTAGGAATCACTGAAGAACTAAGTGTTTATGTAGAATCCATCCCATAAACAGCAGAGGAAAAAAGCCAAGGAGGTAATTCCTGCAGGGCTGGTGATATATATACCCAGGGCTACTCCCCAAGTTTTCTCCTGTGTTCCATTTGTATTCATCTATGTCCAAATAATGCAATGTTCTTTCTTTGCTGAAATAGATTGGGAGCCCCAGCCTGTGGTGTATGATTATTTTATTAACTGATAAATCAGCCAGCTCTCAAGGGCATGCAGGAAACATATTTATTTCATTTACAAATAAACTGGATCCATTCCCCCTTTCCCCCCCATCCTTAGTGCATCCTTGCACTAACAAAATGCCAGGCTGTGATAGTCAGGGATGCTTCACTCTAGGCTGGAAATATCAATTTTGGGGTGGTTTTTACTCTCCTGTACAGCATGAACCAATATGAATATTCAGAGTGTGTTTTCAGAGGATAATCTGACTTTCAGGGATGCTGCTAGTTTCACTTCCATAAGGATATTTACCTCCTCTGAGGGTAGATACCTGCACCCACGTGCAGACCTCCCTCTGCATTTGATTAGCTTGGATATAGTGTAAAAAAATGGGAATAAAAGCAGATCAAAGAGAAGGTTGAGGGTTTTTTTTTCCCCTATGACAAATCACAGGCTCTTCTAGAAAGATGTAAGAGTTGAGAGCTACTTAGTTAAGAGCATCCTTATGTCTTTTAAACACTTCTAAAAGAGGGTTATTCCATAATTATCCATTACAGGGACAAAAACTTCTTCAATTATGGAATAACTCCTTTTTTTCCCCCCCCTTTAATATCTTCTCTTAGTTGCAGAATCCCACTCTAATCTCCTATTTCACTGAATAATTTACTATTAAAAAATGGATGAAAATGCCAGATTCTCCTTTTTGTTCATTTTCTATGTATATATGTTAAATAGATCATCCCAGTTTAACAAAGGAGCTGGAGATGCTCTGCTGCTGCCTGCATCACACAGCTGCTCTCTCCCAAAATGAGTGCCTCTGGAGTCAGGAGCAGCAAGTTGGTAATTTTTTCCTTCTCTTTTTTCTTCTTTTTGGTATTATTTTTTTCTTTCAGAGAAGAGAATATAGCAGTGGCAAAGAGAAGCTGCTCAGTTGTGTGTATTCAGCATCAGCTGCTGCTGTCTCAACAGCACTTGACAAGCAGGTCCCAGTGATGCTCTAGGACAGAAAACACATTTGGGTTCTTCTTGACCCTTGTGATGGTAAAGACAAGAGAAGATAGAACATAATACAGGCCAGAAAAACAAAAACAAAACAAAACTATTGCTGGAGAAGGAGTTGTTAGAATCCTACAGAGCATGATTCTACTTCCCAAAGGCTCCTTCCAAGCAGTTGCCTAGCTGGGCATCTTCAAGCCATTATTTAGGACAGTTTCTTCCCTTTGGGCATAAGTGAAAGTCCTGAAGGAGGTGAGGAGCTTCCTCCCTCAGCAGTGTGGCCAAACTTCTCCATACTGTGGGGATCCAAGAAGCCACAAGGAAATACTGGGTCCAGTTCTGGAGCCCTCAACACACAAAGGACATGGAGCTGCTGGAGCAGGTGCAGAGGAGGCCACGAGAATGCTCAGGGGCTGCAACACCTCTGCTCTGAGGACAGGCTGAGGGAGCTGGGATTGTTCAGCCTGGAGAAGAGAAGGCTTCAGGGGAACTACTAGTGACCTTCCAGGACCTAAAGGGAACTTCCAAGCAGGCTGCAGAGGGCCTGTTTGCAAAGGCCTGCAGGGAAAGGACAAGGGGCAATGGTTTTAAATTGGAGATGAATAGATTTAGACTGGACATTAGGAAAAAGTTCCTTACTAAGAAGGTGATGGAACACTGGCCCAGGTTGCCCAGGGAGGTGGCTGAGTTGCCATCCCTGGAGGCATTGCAGGTGAGGCTTGCCAGGGCTCTGGGCAAGCTGCTCTAGTTGGGGATGTCCCTGGCCACTGCAGGGGGGTTGCACTAGATGAGCTCCAGAGCTCCCTTCCAACCCTAACCAGTCTAGGATTCTAGGAAAGGAAAGAGCAAGCTTGTGCAGATGAGCCACTAAGAGCCAGGAGCTGCACAGCTCCTGTCTGGTTCTTGCATGCTGAGCTGGAGATGCAGGGAGCAAGGCAGACAGGATGATCCCAGGCCCCCTAAGGATCCATCTGCCAAGGGAAAGCCCAGAGCTGGCTGGGTGGGAAATGCTGATTTGACTTGGGAAATAGCAGATAACAGCTGGTTGGGAATATGCAGCTAATACTTGCTAGTGGAGCAGCTTCCAGTGCTGCCCCTGCTCCTGTTTCTGCTGTTGCCTCCCAAGTTGGTTTTCCTTCCCCTTTTCATCATTATCCTTCAGAGGAGATGTTAAGCATGTAGCAAACCTTTTGTGCCAAAGGAATTTCTGCTGGAACACCCCTGATTTAGCTGTGGGTAGTGGCAGAGAGGACTCAGCCCTTTGACACTCTTTTCTGGGCTGGAAACTCTGCTCACTCAGCTCAAGGATCGACTCCTAACAGCTTCCAAAGCAATCAAAACCACATTTGCTTTATTCCACATCAATTGGGTAGATGTTAGTGCTCATAAAAGTAACAGATTATTGACAGGCACTCTTCAAGTTACCACTCGTAAATCTGCCTGGAAAGCTCTCCTGGTATTCCATACTTTCTGTGGAGGATTTAGTTTCCACCCCAGCTTTGGCTGAGCCTTTCCAGCTCATTCCATGTGTGGCCCAAAGCAGATTCCAAGGCAGGTCTCTGGAGATGAAAAGCCAGGGAATCAATCCACCAGAGGAATTGCCATCCTGCTCCAGTTCTGCCACAGGCTGCTCCATTAAATTACCTTCCTTATGGAATCAAGGAGCTGGGAACTGAAATACACTTTTCCCTTTCCTTTCCTTTCCTTTTTCCTTTCTCCCTTCCTTTTTCCTTTCCTTTTCTTTTCCTTATTCCTTTCCTTTCCTTTTCCTTTCCTTATTCCTTTCCTTTCCTTTCCTTTCCCTTTCCTTTCCC
>VWZO01000794.1:219366-232803 GCA_013396975.1 Bucco capensis
TCTCCAGACTCTTGGATAGAGTTTTCCCAAAGCACTCTATGCCTTTGCTAGCCTAGTGTCTATCTCTCTGTCAATCTTTGCATCCGAGGAGATGAGGCTGCCTAGGGAATTAAACTGTTGGACTGATTTAAGCTCTGAATTGCCAATGATGATATGAGGATGATGAGAAACTTCCTGAGGTGCAGGTTGATGTAAAACTTCTGTTTTCTTTAAGCTAACTTGCAGCCCCAAAAGCTGAGCAGTGGCTGCAAAGCAGGATGTTAAACGCTGCAGAGCTACTTGTGTCTGGGCAACAAGGGCAGTGTCAGCAGCATAAAGCAGCTCCTGGACAAGATGCTTTATGGGCTTAGTATGGGCCTGCAAACCCCTTAGGTTAAATAGGCTGCCATCAGTATGATATCTAATGGAGATAGCATAGCTCAATTAATCAGAGCAATACCAGACTGATCCCCTGAAAGAGTTTGACTCCAAAAGCATCCTCTGCTGAGAGGTGAACCGGGCAGTGTGGGGATTGGACCTGGCAAGCCAACACCTGAATGATGTTCCACAGGAAAAACAATAGTCTGTCTGAAAATTGAAATAGAGGAGTCCCAAAGTATTCCAAGTTACAGCTGTCACAGGAATTCCAGTCTGACCTCCATGCAAGCTGCTCTGGTTGGACTAAATGATCTCCAGAGGTCCCTTCCAACCCCTAACATTCTGTGGTTGTGTCCAGAGGTAGTATGTCCTATTCCTGCTCCATTGGAATCATCCTCTATAAGCTCTGCAACCCAGAGGAGACATGCTGGCCATGGGACTCCTTGTCTTCCTGGTTGGAATGTGTGCTCATCCAAGAAGTTCAATTAGCTGTCTGGGTTCTATCCTGTTCTGAGCCACACCATGGACAACCAGGCTATTTGGAGTGGGTTTAGGTTATTCGATTCATAGAGACAGAATTATTTTGGAGTTTTTATCCTAACTAGAGCAGAATTCCTGCTCTCCCTAGAACTCCATCTGTGAATTGCTTAGTTTGATACAAACAAGCATTTCCTTCTGAGATCAAACCACCACTGATTTTTCTTGCCATGATGTCTTTTCACTTCTCCAGAAGGAGTAAAAACGATCAATGTTCACAATTTTTTCTTCTTATTTTGCATTGTAACAGGTTTTAATGCATTCTTCTCTAAATCAGTGTGAAAGCAAACCTGCTCTTCCCTTTCTCCCTGTCTTTAATTAGTCAGAATGGCAGAGGAATTGGAGGAGGATCCAAACCCCACATTGCACTTCCTTACAGCAGGACAAAACTATGGATGATTTGGACCTGGTTTTGAAGGCAATGTAGCCATTTAAAAATGTAGATAGGCTCCCAGTGGGCTTGTCAAAGGTTAGATGATTCTGAACATCCTGCTAGGCACTGGATGTCTTCCTTTGAAATTCTCCTACATGTGTAAGTTCATAGAGTGGAGAAAAAAAAATGCACATAATCAATGAAATCCTTGGACTAGGCTCCACCAGATCCATTTCATGTGCTAAAGTGTCTCTGCACCCAGATCAATGCAAGTGGTGTTGCTGTTCAAAACGAGAGCTAGGAGCTCTATTGTGCAGCTGCACCACTAAATTCTCTATTATTTATAGCTTCTCTATTTCAAAATATCTCTTCTTTACAACATCCAAGGCTCCTCCAGCCCTGCTGAGCACTGCACTCCAGCTGAATGTGAGAATGGATTTAAATAACACAAAACAAGCACATACACCCTGGCCAGAGCAGGGCAAGAGGAGCAAGCAAGTGATGAAGGAAGAGGAGACAACAGCAGCATCAGGAGCTCTGCACCAAAAATAGGGTCACCTGTGGGAAGGGGAAGAAAATATAAGCAGATTGTGGTCTTTCTGTAGGGAATGACATGAGCTAGAGCACAGAAATGGTGATGTGGAAGAGGAACTCCAGCAAAGGGAGGAGGTGGAATGGGGCCAAGCTTGGATTTTCCATTAGAATTAGTCTTAAAACTAGAGTGGAATGAGTTAATTTAAACACTCTAGTTGAGCTGTGCTCTTTAAATCAATCTGATTCCATAAAGACCAGTATGGAAATGCTACAAACCAGTGCTAGGAAGCACCTAGAAGAGACTTCTGTGCTAGGAAGAGACTTTTCAGGGAGAGAAAATAAGATGGGGGGGAAAAAAAATCTGGACCTCTAAAGAAATCTGAAGCATGTCTGGGGTTTGTTTCAGTTTGTTTTTATTTTTCTCAAGTGCTTTAAAAAAAAAAAGAAAAAGCTAAATAAACCAAACAGCCCCAAACACAGCTCACCTGGTAATTGCTTTGGGAAGTGCTGAGCTGCCTCTCTCTTGATAGCTGACTTATCTGACTGTGATGGTCATGTTGTAAAAGGAGAACTTGATGTGGGGCTGAAGAGACACATCTATATGTGTATTTAATTGTAAAGTTGAGAAAAATGGAGCTCTATTTAAGGCAGGGCTGACAGCTGTTGAGCATTGTGATGTATCATCCTGACATGCACTGAATGAGGTAGATTAGTGAGTGACAGTGTCAATGTCAGAATTTACATTGCAGCACACATAAACTCCATGGAAATCTACTATTAGCACTTGGGGTAAGCAGTGATGAGTAATGAGATAAAAATTCACCCTGTCAATAGTCATAAGGCCTCCTGGTCCAGAATAATGAACTGTACTCTGTGGATCTGTATCAGTGTCTGAGTGTGTATCTGTCATCTGAAATATAGCTATGGGAGCTTTAATTACACTGACTTCTGTGAAGCAACAACCCAAAATCAGAGAGAAGGAACCTCAGTGAGGTCTGCTTAAAGCTTTTGGAGTGGGATTTACCCTCTGTGTGTCTTCACCATAGGCATGCAGTTGGCATCACTCCTTAGCCTGCTCCACTTGCCAGAATCTGGTCTAACTTGTACACAGCTGTACACAGAGAACATAAACATCCTCTTTTAATAGAATTCCTATCCTAATGACAATTTTACTCAAAGTCAGGCCAAGAATAAGTGTTAGAAGCACAGTGGGAAGCAGATACATACCTACTGTCACATATCACACCTGAACAATTAGAGTATCATCACTCAGTGGTTAATCTACTCTGATCAAATCTACCTCCAGCCTTGCCTGCCTGAGAGAGACTGGACAAGTGACTCCTGAGCCCAGCTTGAGTCCTCATGGCTTGTGTGGGGCACCAGTAGCACAATGTCCTGCCTCTGGCAGCAGTGGGGACTGTGGATACCTGGCTCTGCTGGAGAACATCTCAGCTGCTGCATCTCCAGGCCATCCTCACATGGCCAGGAGGATACAGGGCCTGGGATAAGCAGGGAGGAATTAGCTCCATCATGCTAGTTAGTGAGGAGTTGTTTGAAGCTTCCTCTGGGATGAAGGAGAACTCTATTGATGGCACGTGCAGGTTAGATGGGCTTTTCCTCAGTTTCCCTCTTTCCAAGAAAATCCCTTCAATGGTCTCAGATGCCCATGNCTAGATGAGCTTTCCAGAGCCCTTCCAAGCCCTCACATACTGGGATGCTGTGATACTGTGAAAGTTGTTACACCAATGCCAACTCTGTTGTAAGGATGGGAGCTCTATTAATGCCTTGTTGGCTAGATGATGATTATCCTTGCTCCTCTTTTCCCTTGGGCCCTGTTTGCATCACTTGCCAGGCAGTGGATGGCACAGGTTGGTGCTTGTCACTAGCAGTGCCAGGGAGAATGCTGACTTGTAGCAGGAAATCCAGGATTTTTCAGTCCACTCCCCTAAAGCTGGAGTGCCACAAACTTTGTGGGAAGATGTGCTTTCATGTGCAGTAGCCTGCAGCAGAGGCTTGAGCATCCCAGTGCCTCAGGCAGATGGTGGGCAGCACAGAGCTGCCAAGATTGATTCCTCCCTCCTTCCTGGGGAAAAAAGCAGCAATTTGCACAGGGTTGGTGCTATCTAAAGGGAGGAATTAAAGCAAGGAACTGCTGCTGTTTCCTTGCTGTGGAGGACAGGCAGACAAAACCTTGCAGAACACACAGAGATCCCAAATTAATTGAAGCTCCCAGATGGAGGAAGAGCAACAGCAAAGTCTCCTTTGGCCTTTTATTGCCCATGTTGGAGAGGAAATGCAAGGAGAGCCATCTGCAGGGATATCTGCTGTCCTGGCACTTCACTTCCCTTCTTTTTGATATGGAAAACAACATTTCCAGCATAGCTCACATGCCAGCTTTAGCTTTCCACTTGCTCTAGCAGAGCAATTTTTCTTTTCAAAGGTAAAATATATACATATATTAAATATATAATAAACATATTATAATAAAATATCTATTTATTTTGCTCTAGCAGAGCACTTTTTTTCAAACATAATATATATACATATATTAACTATATAATAAATATATTATAATAAAATATCTATTTATTTTGCTCTAGCAGAGCACTTTTTTTCAAACATAATATATATACATATATTAACTATATAATAAATATATTATAATAAAATATCTATTTATTTTGCTGTAGCAGAGCAATTTTTATTTTTAAAGGTAATACATATATGTATATTAAAGATATAATCAATATATTATAATAAAATATCTATTTTGCTCTAGCAGAGCAATTTTTCTTTTCAAAAGTAATATATATACATATATTAAATATATAATAAACATATTATAATAAAATATCTATTTATTTTGCTCTAGCAGAGCACTTTTTTTCAAACATAATATATATACATATATTAACTATATAATAAATATATTATAATAAAATATCTATTTATTTTGCTGTAGCAGAGCAATTTTTATTTTTAAAGGTAATACATATATGTATATTAAAGATATAATCAATATATTATAATAAAATATCTATTTNACATATAATATATAATATATTTATATAAATGAAACATCAACATAAACATATATTTATATAATATATATTATATCTTTATATAAATATGAATATTTATATAATATGTATAATATATTATATCTTACATATATATTATATAATACATATAATATATAATACATATAATATATACTATAATCTATTTCTATAAATAACATATAAATAGATATATTTATGAAGATCCTAGTGACATCGTTCTCCAGGTTGGATGAATCCTGTGTGCACTGAAGCCTTTGCAGCCTGGGCAGCTGCTGAGCTCCTCAGCATCAGTTGCCATGCTCTCTGCTCTCTGCACATTTTCCTCTGCCTAGATTTGGTACCAGGCCTGAAGTTGTTAAAAATAAGAGAAGAAAAACTTTGATAATGAATTTATGTACTAGTGGCTGCTTAAGTGGCATTAAAGTGATGAGTGAGCCCACAAAACCTCTGCCAGCAGACAGAGGCAATGAGAAGTCTTAATCTAAAAACTTGTGACCTATTTTAATGTTATTTTAGGAACGCTCTGTTTTCTGCATTGATGTTGCTATCAGGATTTGAACTGCTTTCTCCCTCCAAGCAGCTTAGCTCCCTTAAATCCCTTTGTAAGGTTTACCAGCATCAAACATTTCCACCTCATCTTCCAGGAATCTATTTTGAAATGATATTATTTGTTCCTGGGACCAAATTCTGACACTGCTTACACAAGAGATTAGGGCATCAAGCTGGAAAAAAAATATGGGGCAGGACCACAGCATGGAGAAAATGTTAATGAAGGAATGGAGCTGTGTTGGATTTAACTATCTGAGAAGCTTTTGAGCCACAACAAGCTATTCCATGCCATATCCATCATGTTGAGTCCAGGAATCTTTGACACCAAGCTTGGCCCTGGGGCTCTCTTCCATCAAGCCTAAGCCCCAAGCAAGGCAGGTGCTTCATGAAGCTAGTTAGCACCTAACTAACAGCTAATCCATACAAGCAGAGGTTTGGGTCTCTCCCTTCCCTGCAGGTTGAGCTCCTGAGCCATCTGGGCTGCTGCAGTGGGAACTCTGCTGGTGATGCTCAGCAGCTCAGCTCTGTGCTGCAGGACTCTCTCTGTTCTGCCTTCCAGCTCCAGCCAAGAGTTCCTGAGTCCAGGATCCAGTTCCTGAGTCTGATTCCCATCTGCTGGTGAGTCCTTGTGCCACAGCATCAGAGGAGATGGGCAGGGAGTTGCCATCAAGGAGTTTGGGTATTGCTTTTGTGTGTGTGTGTATATTTATGTTTATTTTCTTGTTAGTATTTTCATTCAAGTAGTTTAAGTTTCATTTCCAGTCCCCATGTGTCTCTCTCTCTGTTAATTAACCCTTTTCCTCCCTGGAGTGAGGGAAAAGGAGATAATAGAGACTCTCTGTCCCTGGCTTGCTGGTTGGCTCAGCCCCAGCCCTTGGCACCCACTGGCTCCAGCTCTGAGGATGGAGGAGCAATGGGAATCCTGCCTGGGGACAGGGTCCTGAGCACAAGAGCAATCCTTCTTCTGAGCATTATAGTGCTTTCTCTTTTGGGTTGATCTTGAGGAACCCTCTCTTCCTCTTCCTGAAGAGCTGACAACCAGCAGCAGTTCCCAGCAAGAGAAAAGAGACCAATTTTGAGACAATAAATCAATAACAACAAAAAACCCAACAAGGTAAAGAAGCCAAAAGCACACAGACAGCAGAAGAGCCCAAGCAGGAGGCAGAGCTCAGTCAGTTCCAGCTGAGTCCAGCAGCTCCAGCTCTCTTGGATTAGCACAGGAGAGCATCCTGGAGGTTGTTAAATAGAAGAAAAACCAGTGTGGCTGCCAGCTGGGGACCAACTGATTTGCTCCTCAACACTTGGCTTTGGGGAAGGACTTTCCCTCTGTAGTTGTCCTGCAGCCTTCTCCTGGACTGGCTACTAGGTTTTCCTGCTGGAAAAAGGTATGGATGTAGCCCAGACCTGAAGGAAACGATGCTATTAGCAAGGAAAAAGGTTAGAGGCTTGCTCCTGCATGGTCCTGAGCATCTTCCCACCTCCCTGAAGATGGGATCAAGCTCTGGAGGAACTCTACTGACTCCAAGGAGGACTTGCAGCAAGAGCTGAGGCTTTTCTTTCAGCATCATCCACCAAAAGCAGATGCTGTGCTGATGGTTGGTGGAAATCCTCTTTCTTCCTCCAGGCAATTCATGTGGCAATGGGAGAGCTTATTTTTGCTCTGTTTTCTGTCTTTTGCTTTCTAATCCACAAGTTGTTGATTTTGCCAATGGCTTCTTAATTTTGTTATCAACCTGCTGAAGATTGTGTCAGGGAGAATTTGGTGCTCCAATGTAGGCAGCTCCAGCAGCTTTCCTTTCCTCCTGAGTCTTGAGGAGATGATCAAGGAATTCTGGAATACCTCCCTTTTTTTAGCCAAATCTCTGCCTGTTGTGCTTCCTTGCAGTCTGCTCCCCAAGGAACCTGGACTTTGGCTACCACAATAATTCTGGCAGCACATCAGTGATTTTCAGACAAGGGAAAGAAGTGCTGCAAGGAAGATGTGAGTGGAAAGAGAAGTGTCTTCTCCATCACTCCAGAGAAATAACATCTCACACTGATGCTTAGGAATGGTATTGCTCTTTTAGGGCTATCCATTTCTAAACAATGTGGACATTTCTTCTTCCTGCAGAAGAAGAAAAGGCAACTTTTGCCAAACACAGAGAACACTTTGAGGATGATGAAATGGCTACAGGTTGCCAAAAATCTGCAGCTGGAGTGGAGATTCTGGAGAAAGATCAGGAGGGAATGGGATAATCCCTGCTCCCCACAGCCCACCTGGGCTTAGTTCATCTGGGCACATGGTTTTTGTTTGTTGCCTAATGGAAACCTGACCCAGTGAAGAGAGGTCTGGAGCTGGAAAAATCACATTAAACTAGCTAAACACTTTAGTCTAGCTCTGCTGACTCTACAGAGAAACTTGTGTCCCCACATCCTGCAGAGCTGCTCTGATCATTAGCTAAATTTATAGCCATAACTGGCACAAAAATGATTTGATTGATGAGTTTTCTAGCCAAGTTCTCTTATAACTCAAGCAAATGTGGAGAGCTTGAACTCCTATTTAATATTGTTCTACAGCAGCCATTTGAATTAAGAGGAACCCAAGAAATCAGAGGACTGCCAGGGCAGCAATTCCAAAGGGTTGGAATGAACAGCTGAACATTTTGGATAGTGCCTATCATGGCTGGAGGGAATGATGAAGCTGGGATCCTGCATGCATCTCTGGCATCAATGTGCCTTGGTGGGAAAGGCTTTAAAGCTGTGTCTAACCTGTGGAGATGCTGGATTCTCCCTCCCAGAGCCTTGGAGCAGGCAAGCAGGATGTTAGCCCATCCATCATGAGCTGGTGACACAGTGCAAGAGGCAGGGGCTCTGCAGGACCTGCCATCTGCTACTGGGGCAGGAGTGCCCCATCCTCTGAGGAGATGAGCAGTGACTAGGAGATGCTCTGAAGGACAGAGCAGCTGCCTGCAGAACCTCCCACTTGCTCTCCAGTGATTTATATCTATTTCATGTGTTTACTTTACCACTCAATAAAACATGAGCCCTTGCCATAGGAACAGCAGCAACAAGTGGCACCAAGGCTACACGTCAGCTACACAAACCCCTCCTGTCCACATTCCCAGTGCCAACTTCCCTGGATTTCTGCTCTGTGGTGATGATGTTCAGCTGAGGGAATAATGCTGTTCCTCTCCCTCATGGTCTGGAAGCAGTTTGGCAGCTTTGGATGAACAATGGCTGGTTGGTTACTGCTTGCAACTTTAGAGCTTGTTCTTAAGGCAAATATGCTACTCAAGTAGCTTGAAGATGTAAATGATTATTTCTTTTGCTTTACAAAGATTAGATGGATTGATTTCTTCATTCTGGGGAATGCTAACTGCTAGATGTCCCAGCAAGGAAAATCTCTCCTCTCGTGCTGTGCAAATGCTGCAATGCTTTGCTAGTCACTTGAACCTGAACCTGCATCACTTGTCAGCTGCACTGTAGCTAATCATCTATTTTACAGACCAAAATGTCAATTTTGGGGGGAGTCTGAAGGCAATTTCCATGAGTGTTACACTTCTGGGAAGTTCCTGGGGGCAAATCTTGGGTTTGCCAAGAGTGTTTGTGCCAGACCCAGAGATCAATCTAAAGCAATGGGATGAGTTATCCACCACAGCATCTCTGTTTTGAGTTCCTTATCCTGTTTGCTTGCTTTATATCTCCACGTGGAGATTTTCCACCTTTCCTCTTGTCATAAAATCCACAGTACAGATTAAGAAAAGAGGGGGGGGAATAAGATAAAAGTGGGCTCAACCTCAGAAGGATGCTAGCTCCCCACTGAAATCATCTGAGTGAAACCACTGCAAAGAGGAGAATTTATATCTGTCACTTAACGGTTTGTTGAGGAAATTAGAGCCCTACAACCCTAATAACCTGGATTGATTTGCTGCTGGAGAGCAACAATAGCTTTGCTTTTTTTCTTTTTTTCTAGGGGATTTAGGAACAAAAAAAAAAAAACCACTGCAGAGAGGAATGGAAAAGGCTGGGAAAGTTTGCAAAATGCAATTAAAAAAATAGATAATTACCAGGGCAGCCAGTGAGCAAGAGGATGTGCAGTGGGCTCTGCTTTGGGAGCCCAGCTCTTGATTTCCTCTGAAAATTAATCGGCTATCAAACAATCTTCAGCCACTGAGGATGATTAGAAAGAAAAAAAAAGAAAAAGAGGGGAAAGAAAATGCCCTTTGTGTAGGTGAAATGTGTCGTGGTCTGTCATCGTAATATACCTCAGTGAAATGAAGGTTAATTCTGATGTACAACCTGCATGACAGTCATTATCAGTGAATCATGAAAATAAATTAAGCTACTGAAATAGATACCTTCTCCTCTCCTCCACAGTGGGGATCCTGGGAGGAATGGACAGATGAACTTTACAGATTATTATTGGAAAATAGTCTGGAATTCAATTAATACACCTAAAGACACCTTTATAGAGGGCAGCCATAATTTAAATGACAGCAGGAAGTAATTTTGCTGGATATAAGTCAAATTTTTTTCTTTTTAAGAATTTTCATGTTCTACATTATTAATTTAAACCCAAAAAGAAAGAAAAAAAATCTGATCAAAAGAGGAAGAAAAAAAAAAAACACAACTTGGGTGCCTATTCCTTAAAAAAAAAAGTAGAAGTAGAACCTTTGTGCAAAGTTTTCCTTTCAATTGAGATAATTTTTACCTAACAATCCTGCCCTTTTCTGGCTAAAATGAAAGGCTCCTTTAGAATTAGAATAAATCAGGGGATGATGTCCCTTCTATATATTTTTTTTTCCCTGTGTTTTCCCTCCCAGAGAATGAAATCTCCTCCTTAAATTTGCTCTGAAAAAAAAAAAAAAAAAGGCAAATAGATGATGATCTTTTTTTTTTTTATTATTTCTTTTTTTTTTAATGTGGAAATTCTGGGAGGCAAAAATAAATTGAGGCACTAAAGAATAGGGTAAATGGCAACCTTCAACAAGAAAGGTTAGATTTAATCCAAGCAGGCATCTGACAAGCTGCTGTACACGTTGAATCCATATCAGCCTGACCCGAGCCCAGACCTCCTTTATCCATTAATCTACACTGCTTTTTGCAGGGACTTGAATTAGCTCCCTGACAGGGCATTGCCTGCTGATTAGCCCACATCATTCCAGAGAGCAGCAAGGAAAGAAACACCTTCCTTCATTTCAACTCCACTCTCCTTCCAAAATAAGGCTCAGGTTTGCTCCCTTTTTCCTCCCAAAGCAACAAGTTCCCAGTCGGAAAGCAGCTGGGCTGCGGCTCCTCTACCTCAAACCTTGCTTTTCATCCCTTTTTTTAGTCCCCCCCAAAAATCATTTTTGCTAAGCAGGTAATAGGGGAAAATAATGCAGTTTTAGTGGAAAAGCAGACTTGCATTTAAGAGGTGAAACAAGGGAATTCTCACCCCTCTTTTAACAGCCAAACCCCAGCTGTTTGTATTAATTCTGCTGTTTTCCTTTCCTAAAGCCAAGCACTCTTGGTTGCACTAGAGGGACAGAGTGGGGTAAAGGATTCCTTACTGTTTATTTCCAAAAGCTGGGGATTTATTTGGTTTGGGTGGGGTGTTTTGGTTGTTTTTTTTTTGTCCTGGTGGAAGGTATTTTAATATTTTAACTCTTTTCTTGATCATTTTGGTTTGTTTGCTGCTCTGGTTTGGATGGTAAGGGTGTGAGGGAGAGCTGTGCCAAAGGCAGCAGCAAGGGATGGAGGAGAAGGGGGGGGGATAAAAACCACATTTAAAGGCTCTAAAGTACAGTATTGTGTTTGGCTTGCTTTAAAAGACCAAGAACACAATTCATTTTGATTAAAAGAGCCCCTGTGACACCAAACAAGTCTACCTTTAGCAATGTTTGCTTGCAGAGTGATGCATGTTCTGCAGAGAGAGATGAAATAAATTAAACTACTGTACACCAGTCAAACAGATCCACACACTGTTACCTAATGAATTCCATATTCTTTCTCCCAGCTTTCAGTGCTAATCACAGGATTCCATATAATTTCCTTTATGTACTCAAGCAACTGACCTCTAAAAGTCACCAGGTGGGGAATAAATTTTCCAAATCAGACCTATGATGATAAAGTATTTTTTAAAGCTCTTTCTCCTTCACCTGACTAGCTTGGAATTGGACTTGTTTTGAACAACAAATGTTAATGGTGCTCCAGCAGGAGCACAATACTCACACAAAATACCTATTCCAAAGGAAAGGAAGCTTTGCCTGCAAATATTTCTTTTAATGGAAATATGAGGAGCTGCTAGCCCTGGCCATGCTGCAGCAGGGTCAGATCTTTTGGTGCTCTGACCTCTTCTGTTTGCTTCCAATGTTTCTGCAAGGATGAGCATCCAAAGCATTACCTGAGGACAGGGACAGCTTAGCTCAGCCTATGGAAATCATATTAAAAGACCAAATACAAATGTATTTCCACTCTTCGAGCAGCAAAAGTTTTGGTCCTCTCCTGTGTGACCTCTTGGAGCCAAAGGAATATTGCCAGTTGGAATATTTTCCTGAGGACTGCAAATATGTCAAGGCAGGGACAACATCTCAGCCTTTGATGGGCTCTGGTAAATCTCCTTTGAAGGGATGCTCTCAGAACAAGAGTGATAATAAAAGGGGGAAAATAATAAGAGTGATATCAAAGTTTCCTGAGGTGGTGTCACAGCTGTCTCACATCTGGGCTTGAGGTGAGCTCTGCAAGTCCCCTTGCAGTGGGGACACAAACTCAGAGGAGCAGCAAGCAGTACTGGAGAGAAGACAGAGGGCAAAGCCTCTGCTGCTCTGCATTTCATGGCAGGGAGTGGGGAGGTGGGTGAGCAGCATCTCTCCAAGCTGGCCAGGCATCACCTTATCTCCTCCAGAGCTTCCCTGGGTGCCTCACCTCCAGAGAGATTGAGCAATCTGCCTTTAGAGCCCAGAATTGTCCCAAGCATCAGCAGTTCTGCCCCAGACACAGCCCAGATTGGGTTGCTAGAGTGGAGCAGGGAAGTTCTTCCCTTATCCTAGGGTCAGCTGCTGTATCCCAGGCTGAGGGCTGGTGTGGAGCTGTCAGCTGGAAGTGTCCCAGTCTCCTTTTTGTGCTGTGTTTGGCTCTGATGTTGTTCTTTATCATCCAGTCAGCTGAAAAGTGGTGAGTGTGCATCTCTGTTTGATATCTAAAATCAGCTGTTGTGTTCCACTTGGAAGGAACATCAGTTACATTGGAAGGGGGGGGGAGTGTGGAGAAGAAAGATGTAGCACAAAAGTCATTTCAACTCCTTGCATCTTGTGGTAGGCAAAGGAGCAAAATTAAAGCACTAGAGCCACCTTCTGACTGCACTGAGACTGCTGCAGCCTGCTAACGGGATCAGCAGGAATGGGATCAGCGGGAAGGAGCACGGGACATGGAGTGCACTCCTTTGGATCGTTACCCGAATGGCCTGCCTCCAAATACACTCCTTTGCCTCTAAATAAGGGTGAGTGGCTGCTTTGGGAGCTGATTTCTTTGTTTGTGTGGAGCATTGTCACTCAGCTCAGCATTTCACCTCCGGGCTTGGGGCCACTTCCCTTCAGCAGCTTGCAAAAGGATACAGGATGGTTCCCTGCAGGAAAAGCCCTGGAGAGGATTGAGTCTGTTAGGGAAGAAGAACCAAGTTCTCCCATCAAAGCACAGAAACAACAGCCCAGTTCTCTAAAGGGGGGGAAAGAAGAGAAGAGAAAGGAAGGGAAAAGAGAAGGGAAAGGAAGGNGAAGAAGAGAAGAGAAAGGGAAATGAAGGGAAAAGATGAGAAGGGAAATGAAGAGAAGGGAAAGGAAGGGAAAAGAGAAGGGAAAGGAAGGGAAAAGAGAAGATAAATTAAGGGAAAAGAAGAGAAGGGAAAAGAGAAGGGAAATGAAGGGAAATGAGAAGGGAAATGAAGGGAAATGAGAAGGGAAAGGAAGGGAAAAGAGAAGGGAAAGGAAGGGAAATGAGAAGATAAATTAAGGGAAAAGAAGACGAGGGAAAAGAGAGAAGGGAAATGAAGGGAAATGAGAAGGGAAA
>VWZO01000794.1:241385-248146 GCA_013396975.1 Bucco capensis
AACACAGCACACACACACCAAAAAATGAATCCCACCAAAATTGCTTCAAGATTTCCCACTGAAAGCACTTGCTTGTGTAATCAGGCTCCAAAAAAGCACCTAGGAGCTGGCTGGTGTCACATCTCTTAACATCCTCATAAAGGGCTAAGAGCAGAGTAGTTCCACTGCAAGTGTTTGTAGAGGAGAAGCTCTCCTGCACCTGGGGCAAGCTCTCAGAGGTGCTGACAACACTCCTGAAGCTCATTGCCTCAGAAGCCAAGGCAGATGGTTTTGGTTTATGTCTGCCTGGAACTGACTAAACATATTTACAGGCTGAGCCTTGCAAGCTGCTGCGTGGCTGCAATTGCCTCCATGTGTGGAGCATGGCCAAGCACAGGGGACAGATGATCTTCATAGGGACTTGGCCCAAACACCCAGGATGCAATTAGAAAGGAGAAAGCATTGTCTGTCTGTTTGTCTTCTTCTCCCACTGAAGGGCATCCCCTTGTCTGCTGTGGATCTGCAGGGATCATGATCTTTGGCTGGAAAGGAGGAGCAGGGATGTCTCCCCACAGTGTGTGCATCTACTTGCAAACAGGGTTTAAATTATACCTACAGGTGGAAACTAAAGGCAGAAGGAGTGAGAAAGAGCCCAACTTCTTCCCAAAGCACATCCCTCCTCAATTCCTCTCTGTGCTGGGACAGAGAGGACACCAAAGAGAAGCAGAGGTGCCAGCACTACACAGCAAATGCAAGCACAGCTGAAGCAAAGCTGCTTCTGAGGGGACAGTAAATAAAGTTCTCAATCCAAGAGCACTTCCAAGAGAGCAGATGACAGCCCTCTGCAAGGCAGCAAACCTCAGAAAGACCTAGGGTGACAAATCTCCCTAACAAGCATCAGAAGAATTAATAAATAGGCTGGTGGCAAATGGATTTGTGTCTTGTGATTGATTGATAATTCCTAACTGAGTTTTCCTAAGATTACAGCATCAACTCCTGCCTTATTTCACCACAGAGAATCCACAGGGAAAAGCTGCCATTAAGGAAATTAGGCATTGGGGGGAAAAAAAAGTAAAAAACCACCTTGATTTATGGTTTTTAGCTTCTAGAATACAAGGGAATGTGTCTGAGAAGGAAGCACCCATGCAGGCTGATTCTCTGGGGCATAAGAAAGCTCTGCTCTCCTACTGTTCAGTTGTCTTCTCTGTGAGGCCCAGGCCAACCCAACCACTCCTTTTCCTCAATCCCATGGAAATCACACACTCCACTCCTCCCTCAGATGTGGCTGAAGCTGAAACTTCCAGCAGCTTAGGGATTTAGGAGCAGAGAGCCAAAGGAGTGCAGAGGTGTGGAAGCTGAGAGGATAACCTCCATTGACCTGGGCTAGTGATTGGCATCCCTGCTCAGTGTGGGGAGCTTGGAACTAGATGATCTTTAGGGTCCCTTCCAAGCTGCCCATTCTAGGATTCCTCAGAAATCCAGGCTAGACTCCAATGACCACAATCTGTGGGTTTCTAAGGAAGGAGTTGTTTAGGATGGGAAAAGATGCTCCAACCTGGTTGAGTAGCTTGTGTCCCTCTGCATGCAAAGTTGAAGTCCATGGCAAAATTCACTGACTTCCACCTAAGAATCTAGCTCATTTTGCTATCAGATATAAAAGTAGAGTTTAAAGATCTCAAAGGAGCCAGGAGGTGAAATTCATTGGCCACAAACAGGCAGAAATCTCATTTTTCCTTCACTTGCTAACAGCACTATCAGATGTTGGTTTTTTCCCCCTTCACTATCCAAAACCTTTTAACAGCAACTTCAGATCTACTCTAGTCAACTCCTCTGCTTGTTATTATTTCTTTGAAGGTGATCACAAATGGGAAATGAAATGGAAATATTGGGAGAAAGATCTCAAAGAGAAGAGCTGGCTCCAGTGGCAAAGAATCATCTCTTCACTCTCCTTCACACAGAACTTTGTCATCTTGCTTGGTTTCTTTAGGGCAGAAGCCTAGCTTTTAGCAGGTAGCATCCAGGGAAGTTGATTGCCTTGTGTACACTAAGGGAAGCAGCTGAAGTTAAAGAGAAGTTAAGGACAGGCTAATGAATCATCCCCACTCCCTGTGCCCACATGATGGCTGGTGGCATTTTCCCTCAGCACTCCTCCCCTTTCCATTGGAGTGGGATTTTTCCCTCCAACAGTGTGGGAATGTTATCCACATGCTCTTTGCTTGGAGTTCCACTAATATTTTTAGTGCCTAGCTCAGGAAGAAGACAGAAAGGAAAACAACAACCCCCAAAAACCACCACCAACAACCCTTCCTCAATTCTTCCCTTCCTCCTTTCCTTTTCTTTATGCTTTCCTCAGGCATCATTTTCATTTAGGCTCCTGATTGCCTTTTAAATTTGACAGAATACACCTATAAAAGTTGTTAGTAATTGTTTCATTCCCCAGCCTGGCATGTGTAGTTAACCTTGGAAGACTGATTGGACATTGCCTACACTCAACCCAACCTTTCCTGGCACCACAGAGGTCACAGAACAACTCTCCCTTGAAACACAAGGGTCTGGAGAGATTGGAATTGCAGTCCTTTTGCTGCTCATTAAGCCATCATTAAAAAGATGTTCACTAATCACTCTCTATAAAGCTCCAGTTTAAAGATCTCTCTGGCATGAAGTGTCCCAGACCTGGCACCTAGGATGGTGATGGAGAGTGTCCAGAGCAGAGCCAGGAAGATGCTGTCAAAGGTTAGGGCTGGGCAACCACTCATCCAGGGACAGATATTCTCCATTATATCCCCTTTTCCCTCACTCCAGTGAGGAAAAGAGAAATGAACAGAGAGACTTGGGAAGAGAGAGTCCTGCAGCACAGAGCTGAGCTGCTGAGCATCACCAGCAGAGTTCCCACTACAGCAGCCCAGATGGCTCAGGAGCTCAACCTGCAGGGAAGGGAGAGACCCAAACCTCTGCTTGTATGGATTAGCTGTTAGTTAGGTGCTAACTAACTTAATGAAACACCTGCCTTGCTTGGGGCTTAGGCTTGATGGAAGAAACCCCAAGGGCCAAGCTTGGTGTCAAAGTCTCATGGACTCAACATGATGGATATGACATGGGATAGCTTGTTGTGGCTCAAACTAGGATCTAGAAGGATCTAGAGGTGAAACCTTATGGAGACTGGGTACGGTCACTTGGTTTGATCAGCCTGGAGAAGAGGAGACTGAGAGGAGATCTCATCATGGTCTAGAACATCCTGAGGAGGAGAAGTGAACCAGGAACTTGCAGAAGCAAGGATGGTGAGGATCCTGAGGTTCTTCAGGAGAATATTAGACATGGGATGTGACAACTTCAAACTCATCTCCTAGCCTTAATTATTTGTCCAAGCAATTTGAGGGCATGATGGAGAAATCTGTTGCAGTCAAGATGAAGCCAAGAGTAAGCTGCTGAGTATGAAATTAGGCTTGTTCAGCTCAAGCTTTCAGCTATTTTTACTCCACTTCAGCATTCTGCAGGGTTATTTAGACCACAGCAGAACCAAAGGGCATCTGATCCCACACTTCACATCCACATCCCACAAGCCCTTCCAACAGTACAATATTTACATTTAAAAGAGACTGAGAAAGTTTGCAACTGTCCCAAATTTCACATGATTTTAAGGAACTTCTTGCCAAAGCCATTTCAAGTTAAAATGTAAATTTCCAGCTGAATTCCCTGGTTGCCCTCAATTCTCTCTAGGCAGCTAGAGAGCATCCAGATGTAAGGGCTGGCTTGTGCTCTGAAGTACTCTGGTGCCATTGCAGCGATGCTGCAGAGAGGAGGTTTGTACATCTCAACCTGGGAGGAAGATGTGAAGCACAAGCACAGCAAGCAGAAACATTTCACACAGGCACCCACGAAACAGAACCCAAAGGTGAAGAATGCCAACTTCCACTGCAGAGCACAACTTTGTAGGGCTTAACAAAAATCAAAATCAAACAGCCAATCCAGCAGTTAAAAGAAAAGAAAAAAGAGAGCTGACAACAAGAATTTGCTTTTCCTTTTCCTGATGCTTCCATCTTCAATTTTTCAGTGAGAACACTGCAATTAGGATGGTTGGCATTAAATAAAACCCCTAAATAATAGACATTACGAGGGGAGTGTGGCAGTTTCCCCTTTTGATACTCAGAGATGCCTGAGAGGAACAGCAGAAGCTCACTTGCCTCCCTTTCTTCTCCCTTCTCTCTGGATACAAAATGCCTTTCTGCCTCTTCATCTTCCGTTTCAGCTCCACAGGGACTCTCTGCTATGCCATGATCCAAACAGCAGAAGGAAAGACAGGGAAAATAAAGCACAGCAAGCTCACAATCAAGGGAGAATAAGCCTAGGATGTATTCTATTCCAATGGAATAAGCTTCCTAGAGAGGTGGTTGATGGCCCAAGGCTGCCTGTGCTGGAGAGGCACCTGGACAATGACCTGAAGAATATGCTTGAGCTTTGGGGCAACCCTAAAGTGCTCAGGTAGCTGGGGGAGAGCATTCCCAACTGGAATTACTCTGGCCTAGTCTAGTCTAGTCATTTTCTATCTTTATTTATTTCTATTTCTATTCCTATTTCTAGTCTAGTCTAGTCTATTCACTTCCTATCCTATCCTATCCTATCCTATCCTATCCTATCCTATCCTATCCTATCCTATCCTATCCTATCCTATCCTGTCCTATCCTATCCTATCCTATCCTATCCTACATTAGACACTCCAAGAGACCAAGTTTCCCCTACAACCCAATTTTTCAGTGCAGAACTCACTTAGATCCAGCCAGATTTTTAGCACTTAACAGCTAGTTAGTCCTTAGCTTTGTCTTTTTTCTAGTCTTTTTTCTAGTTTTTCTAGTTATTCCTTATCCTTATCTTTCTCAGTTAGTTAGTCCTTATCCTTGTCTTCTTCTAGTTACTCTGTCCTTATCCTTGTCTTTCTCTGGTTAGTTATTCCTTATCCTTGTCTTCCTCTAGTTACTGTGTCCTTATCCTTGTCTTTCTCTAGTTAGTTAGTCCTTATCCTTATCTTTCTCTAGTTACTGTGTCCTTATCCTTATCTTGCTCTAGCTAGTTAGTCCTTATCCTTGTCTTTCTCTAGGTAGTTACTCCTTATCGTTGTCTTTCTCTAGGTAGTTAGTCCTTATCCTTGTCTTCCTCTACTTACTGTGTCCTTATCCTTATCTTTCTAGTCCTTATACTTGTCTTCCTCTAGTTACTGTGTCGTTATCCTTGTCTTTGTCTAGTTAGTTATTCCTTATCTTTATCTTCCTCTAACTAGTTAGTCCTTATCCTTGTCTTTCTCTAGTNATTAGACACTCCAAGAGACCAAGTTTCCCCTACAACCCAATTTTTCAGTGCAGAACTCACTTAGATCCAGCCAGATTTTTAGCACTTAACAGCTAGTTAGTCCTTAGCTTTGTCTTTTTTCTAGTCAGTTATTCCTTATCCTTATCTTTCTCAGTTAGTTAGTCGTTATCCTTGTCTTCTTCTAGTTACTCTGTCCTTATCCTTGTCTTTCTCTGGTTAGTTATTCCTTATCCTTGTCTTCCTCTAGTTACTGTGTCCTTATCCTTGTCTTTCTCTAGTTAGTTAGTCCTTATCCTTGTCTTTCTCTAGTTACTGTGTCCTTATCCTTATCTTGCTCTAGCTAGTTAGTCCTTATCCTTGTCTTTCTCTAGTTACTGTGTCCTTATCCTTATCTTTCTCTAGCTAGTTAGTCCTTATCCTTGTCTTTCTCTAGGTAGTTACTCCTTATCGTTGTCTTTCTCTAGGTAGTTAGTCCTTATCCTTGTCTTCCTCTACTTACTGTGTCCTTATCCTTATCTTTCTAGTCCTTATACTTGTCTTCCTCTAGTTACTGTGTCGTTATCCTTGTCTTTGTCTAGTTAGTTATTCCTTATCTTTATCTTCCTCTAACTAGTTAGTCCTTATCCTTGTCTTTCTCTAGTTAGTCCTTATCCTTGTCTTTCTCTAGTTAGTCCTTATCCTTGTCTTCCTCTAGCTAGTTAGTCCTTATCCTTGTCTTCCTCTAGCTAGTTAGCCCTTGTCTTTGTGGCAGTTGGCCTGCTCTCAGGGTCTGGGCTGTGCTCTGCAGGCTCATCACACAAGTGGCCAGAGCAGGGTCAAGAGGTTCAAAAGAAGCTCCCAGAGCTGCCTGAGATTTGCTGGGCAAGCTTGGGGTTTGTGTTCCCCCAGGCCTGGGTTTGCTAGGCACACTTGTAAGGAAGGTCAAGGCAAGGGCCTGGGCAGAGGCTTTGTGGCACTCTTGTAAGGTTCATTATTGTCACCAGGGTGGAAAAAAAAAGGATAATTTCCCTAAGAGCAATGGTGACATCTACATAATAAAGTCCCTGTCCCTGTCATGACAGCTCGAGAGCATGCCATCGTTCCCACCTCTGTCACACTGCAGGGGTGCCTGCCACCTGGGTGACAGCCCTGCCTCCTCTGATCAACACATCATTAGCTCTGAATAAAAATGCTCCTCGCCCTGGCTGCCCAGAAGGGATGGAGGAGCCAGGGCAAAGCTGCTCCTTGCCTCAGCCCCCTGCTAGCTCCTCAGGGCTGCTGGGAGGGGGCTGGCTGCACGAGCTAGGGCAACCTTGAGATAGCTGCTGGGCCACCCCCCAGCTTATCCTCTTTATCCTCCTTGTCTTTTCTTGGAGAGGAGAGGTCACTTGGTTAATGGGAGGATGCCCCTGATGGAAAAGGTCCTCCTGAGCAGGGCTGCTCTCCCCATCCATCTCCCTCCCAGCAGCTGGAGAGTTGCCATTTGCAGAGTTCCCCCCCCC